>ML104840.1:0-108495 GCA_003697995.1 Taxidea taxus jeffersonii
GTGTGTGTGTGTGTGTGTGTGTTGTGGGGGTATGATAGTCCAGGCCTCCCCACTCTGTTTACCTCCTCTTTAAATCTCCTACTTCTCCCTTCTACAATCAGAAAAGATATATGTTGGTTTGTTTAGTAGGCTTCTAAAATGTATTTTCTTGAGGTGCCTGGGTGGCTCAGTCAGTTAAGCATCTGCCTTCAACTGAGGTCATGATCTCAGGGTCCTGGGATCAAGCCCTGCATTGGGTTTTCTGTTCAGTGGGGAGTCTGCTTCTCCCTCTCCCTCTGCCCCACCCCCTGCTCATGCTCTCTCTGTCTCAAATACATAAATAAAATCTTTTAAAAATAAATAAATAAGATAAAAAATAGAATGTATTTTCTTAAAGAATTCCATTATAAAAAATATTGAAAGTCAGAGTTGAATATCATCATTTTTTATGTTCAAGAATACTGAAGAAACACTGAAGTGAACAAATCAATGAAATTACTTTCAACAGTAGTGGAAGAAGAAGTAGAACCAGATTCTTGTCGTGTTCAACTTATTTTAAGATTTCCTTTATTCTCTTATAATAGAAGGTTGAGAGTTAAAAATTGAAAATTAAAAATAACCCAGAAAAATAGAAGAATAAAATTAGTATCTGTAGCTCACCACCTGAAGACAAACGCTCTTTATTCTCATTATTTCTTTATGATCTTTTAAATTAATAATAATAGCAATAATCATCTGTGTTTATTGAGTCCTCCCAGATGTCAGACACCCAGCAGTTACGGGCCAGGCTTTTGGAGTCTGTCTGGTAAGCATCCACACTCCTACATTCTTCAGTTGTGTGACCTTGCTCAACCCTCTGTACATCAGATTCTTCATCTTTAAAATGAGGATTTTATGAAGATTAATATTAAGATATATGTAAAATATTAATACTTGGAAGAATGCCTGGATTATTGCAAGCACTCGATAGATGTTAGCAGTTTTCCTTTTTGTTTTCCCCCAGTTAATGCTCAGAGCAAGCCTCTGCAAAAGATATTATAAATAATATCTTGAATGCAATGAGTGTTACTGTGAATAGAGGCTTACTGTGAATTAAGTATCCTTTATTAAAAGTTGTTGTGTGTTTTTATAATTATTCCTTAAGATTGATTACCAGCAATGATATAAATTAGTAAAACAATATTATTTCTTTAGACTCTAGATTCATACTTCTAAGATGCTGTCTAAAATTGTTTTGCTAAGCCTAACAATTCTAAAAAAGGTTGTGCTATTAGGAAAAAAAAATGCTATTCAGATTTAAAAGGAGAGGAGAAGGTGGCTAATTACATAGGTGATGAAAAAAAATCTCATTTTAATTTGCAGTGTTGCAATATGCATCCTTCAACCAGTAACGTTTTATTTACTGTGATATTGTGTATGATTGCTTGCTCAAATGAAGTATTATACGGCTCTTAGCTGTTCCTTCACTGAAGCAGATGTTTAAAACCACGTTTCTCCACGGCTTTGCCCTCTGCCATCTCTCGTCATGGCACACTTGCTCCAGGGGAGGTCATCCTCAGCTGAGACTTTAGCATTGCTATCCAATCTCCCTACCTCCAAGACTCCAACCCAGGTCTCTCTTCGGAGTACCACCAAATATCTACACATGCTTGGTAAATGCCAGCATTTCCCAGTGCTATTCCCCGGACGCCTTGAACTCAAATTGTCCAATGCCTCACTTGTCTCCTTACTTCCGCCAGTCCCTCCTATTCTGTTCTGTATGTGATGATTTGGTGATGGGAAAAACCATCTATCAGACTGCTCAAACCTGAAATTGGTTTTTTTCTTGGCTTTTCTCTTTCTCTCACAATCCCAGGCACATGAGTTCTAATCTCTTAAACGCTTTAAATCTCTCAAACCCTCTAAATCTCTCAAACCCATTCCTTCTCTGCACCCACACTGCCACATCACCATGTGTCGTCCCTTGACTGGAATCACAAAACTCTGGTCTCCTTGCCTCCTACTTGCTTCCCACTCAATTCAATCTTTGCACTTCTTCCCAAATGACACAGTGTCCATCCTCCTATACCACTTTCCATTTAAAAACGGATGAAGAGGGGACACCTGGGTGGCTCAGTTGGTTAAGCGGCTGCCTTCGGCTCAGGTCATGATCCCAGCGTCCTGGGATGAGTCCCGCATCAGGCTGCTTGCTCAGCAGGGAGCCTGCTTCTCCCTCTGCCTCTGCCTGCCTCTCTGTCTGCCTGTGCTTGCTCCTGTGCTCTCTCTCTGTCTGACAAATAAATAAATAAAAGCTTAAAAAAAAAAAAACAGATGAAGAGCTCTCTATTTTGCTTATGTGATGAGATCTAATTTTCATAATCTGAAAGGGGGGGTGCCCATCTCTAGCATTACTTTTTGCTACCTCTGCACCCCACTCCCCTCCCCCATATGCATTGTTAGAGCACTTGTTCTGGAGTCTGGCTGTACTTCCGAATCACCTTATAAGCTTTTAACAGGGACCAATGCCAAGACCCCATGCTCAGGTCCTGTGATTTAATTGATTTCAGGTGAAACCTAGACATTGGTATTTAAAAAAAATACCAATCAAGAAATTCTATTTTATTATATTATATTTAAAAAATAAATAAAAATTCTATTTTATTCTATTCTATTTTATTTTATATTAATATAAAATATATATTATATAACATTTATAAATATATATAATATATTTATATTTTTTATATTTTATTCTATTCTATTTTTAAAATACCACCAAGAGGTTCTAATTTACTGCCAGAATGAGGCACAGTCCTCACCAAGTTAAACAACTGTAATTCCTCCAAGTCTTTTTTTTTTCCCCCTCTTGCTTTTCTGCCAGTGCTGGCCTTGCTCATTACTTCAATCTTGCAAACCTCTGTTCATCTTTAAGTACTTTGTTGAAATTAGTGGTGTCACTAGGATGGGAGGGAGATTTGGAGTGACTTTGCCCTCACATCCCCCATATCTGTCATGTCTCCTCCATATTTTTTTCTCTTGTGAGCAACTGACATTTTATCGATCTTATATAAGTGTTATGCAAAGACAACTTCAAGCCTGCCACTTGTGGCCAGATTGTCCCAGGCAGCTATTCCAAAGCCACTGGTTCAAGTGTTACATCTTGAATGTAAACTTTTCTCTCCGTAGGGTAGACTGGACTGCCCCTTCCTGCAGGTGGACAGGGCGCCATGCATTGTGACAGCTCTTCGATAACTCTTATTGCAGTGCCAGACAGTAACTCTTCATCTGCATGTTTCTAGAGCCACTGGATGTTACCAAGTTCTAAGGCAGCTACAGTAGAAGCATCTTGGTCCTCTTTGTGTCTCTACAGTCTGGCATAGTGTCTGACTATATAGTAGATACTCAATAAATGTTTAGCCAGTGAAAAACTTGATGACCACCCCAGTTGCTACAAGTCAACTACTACAAGATCCGTGGATCTGTCGGGGACTGAGGTAGGTGAAGAATCAGGTCATAAGGAAAGAACTCTCTGATCTCTTCAATCTTGGTTTACCTATCAAGTTCACCCAGGGTTGTGTTATATTTCTGTTATTAATCTTTATTTTCAAATCTTCGCAATGTATCTGGAAAAAAAATCCTTTCCATGTGTTACTGAAATTGTTTCAGCCCTTAAAACATTGATTTCTGCTTTTGGGGTATGGACTATATGCTTACACCTTTCTTTCTACAGTTCAGAAGTTTGGGATTTATAATAAGTTCAGGCTGTGCATCTCTCCAGTTTCTTTACATCTAAATAAATCAAATTAATGAAAAGCCATTATTTACTGTGTGTTTAATAAGGCCTATAGTCTTTAAACTGGGATAGTTAGAAAAGTCCAATTTATTTCTGCCTTTCTTAAAGGAAAATGTGATCCTTAATCTTACTTAGCTTGTAAGAATGTTTCTTTATTTTATAATTAGAACATGACTGCAAATGACTGAGTTTGTTGGTTGACAATCCTTATATTTGACCCTGTGCACTCTGTAGGGCCCCATTAAGTAATAATTTTCCTCTTGGGTTGAAGCTTAATAAAAATAATAGTAATTATTATTACTATTATTATATTATACTACTACCTAGTATACTGAATGCCTACTATGGACCAGAAAATGAGCTCTGTGTATGTCATACATTGTCTTATTTAATACTATTGAAGTTCAAAGAGGTGACGTTATTTCTCAGTGTCACATACCTACCAAGCCATGGAGCTCGCACTGCGTGAATGAACTGAACACAGAGCTCGGTTCCCTGAAAGGCTGCCAGATATATGACTAATGCATAGAAACATGGTGCTGCACCACTCTTACCTGTGGGTATAAGCCGCCCAATGCACCCAAGAGATGGCTCTGTAGTAGAGTTCTCACAGCCGCCCCTCCCCCAACTCCTAAAACCATGAGTCACTCAATGTAAGAATGTTCCTGAGCAATTTCCCCCACAAATGTTTTTTTTTTTTTTTTTTAAAGATTTTGTTTATTTATTTGACAGGCAGAGATCACAAGTAGGCAGAGAGGCAGGCAGAGAGAGAGGGGGGAAGCAGGCTCCCCGCTGAGCAGAGAGCCCGATGCGGGGCTCGATACCAGGACCCTGGGATCATGACCTGAGCTGAAGGCAGAGGCTTTAACCCACTGAGCCACCCAGCCGCCCCTCCCCCACAAATGTTTTAAACCAAAACTTTTTCTGGTGTTTTTGTATATATGATTTGCATAATATGAAACAAGATGAAAAAAATATATATATATTTTTTAACGACATGACCTCAATCATTGTATCTGGTAAAATTGTCCTTTGTATCTTTGCAGTCTGAGAAGGGTTACCTTTTAACTAAGAACATAGAGCGTTTGCGTGTACCAACTAAGGACTGTGTTTGTTGAAATCTCCCCCTAAAGGCAGAACATATAGTGTAGAGGAAATTTTGATTCAGAGCCAGGTGCCTTGAAGTAAATGATATTTTTAGGGTTTTTAAAAATATATTGGTTAATGTATTAATTAGTTAAAATAGTCTTAATGTGGATTATCTTATTTCCACATAGATGCCTGTACCATTATGTCCATGTCAACTTCTGTTTAAGGATGTTTAAGAAAAATCATCAACTACCATTTTCAAGAAAAATTAAGTTTTTGAATGTCAGTGATTTTTCAAAACAAGGGATCGATCTCTCTTCAACAGACACATCTTTGGTGGCATTTACTTGTGTTAGCAAATAAAATGTCATATGCTAACACTGGAGAGTTGTATATGATTAGTGATTTTCTGATGACTGGGGGCAGTTCTGAAAACACTGTGTATAGAAGCATAGCATGGGCTTTGTTTTCATTAAAAGTGGACGCATTCTCCCAGGGGAATCCCTTTATAGCATTCTGTACACAAGGAGATGAAATAGTTTTCATTTATCAAAAAGTTTTCCCCCAAGACAGCTTGATTTCTGTAACTAGTGTAATAATTATTCTTTTGTTTAAACTTTACACTATCAAAAAAAAAAAAAAAACAACTGAACCACATTTCCCAAGGATGAGTAATTGTTTGATAAAGATGTTAGAGAAGGATTTTTCTCTCTTCTCCCACTTTCCCTCCCTCCTCTTTGCTTTCTCTTTTGGTGGCGGGGAAGGAGTCTAGTTTCCGAAATTCTCATTAAGCACATACAGTCTATGAACATCTATGAATGTATGTAAATTCAACGTGTACCTAAAATGATGCTTACTGTCTTAGAGTCCAAGTTTATAATTTAAAAGAAAATTTAAATTCAGTCCATACCAACAACAATAAGAGCAACAACAAGAAGTAATTGTATTTTGGCAATGCAGTATCAGCATATCCTTTATCTGTGTTATTAAACAACTTCAAATCATTCCATGTCTTATGGTACCCTCTCCCTCTAAAATTAAACACACATGAAAGACACCTGGTTTTGAATTCTGAAATGCAATGCAAACCAGATGGATTTTATTGGAAATGTGGTCCTTGACTCTTGTGCTGAACTGGGAAGTTGATTTTTTTAAAATGACATCTACAAATACACACTTAAAAGACAGCCTTTGTTGGTTATATGTTAAGGCTTTGGGGGTTTTGGCCTGTTCCAAGAAGTCGTTCTGTAGAGTAATGGCCTCTTCAATTGGAAAATGCTCCTATTGGACATAGCATTTAAAAATTCAAAAAGAAGTTACTATTTCCTAAATTTTGAGACAGCATCATTGCTTTAGCATAGTAATGCAAGTCATAAGGTGACCAAGAAATTTTGATTTTAACATTCTCAACTTAGAATATTTTAAATATTATATATTTAATATTATTTATATTTATATATTAAATAGTAATATTAAATATATTAATATTAAATATTTATATATTAAATATTATAATATCAACTAATTTGTAAGTGCCTACTTTGTGTCATGCCTTGGGTATATAATGGTACACAGACAAGATTTGGTTCTTACCTTGATGCAGCTTAGTCTTGTGAAATGGTCTTGTTCATCCCTTAAAAACAAACAAATAAATCAAGATTCAATTAGTGGAAGATGGGAGAACTAATACATATCAAATACTAACTCTTCACGGGGACGGAGCTAGAATTTTTCCCTCTTATTTAAGCTTCCCAGTAACCCTGCTGGGTAGTTACTATGATCCTCATTTCATAGATGGGAAAACTAAGCTCAGGGACGTGACGTCACTTACTTAAAGTCACACAGCTAGTGAACTAGGAAATGGTTGAGTGAGCACTTGAATCCAGGTGACATCTCTCCTGAGTTTACTGCCCTCTCTGCTGTGCAGAATTTCAATTCAGCAGGTTCCATTGCCCCTTCCTACATGCCACTAAATGATTTAACTTTCATCAAAAGAAATAATATACAGTAGTTCACAAAATATCAGAGTAAAAACATGGAAATCAGCACTCCCAATATTGTCATTGGTCCCTAGCGCTCTGATATTTTTTTTCTTTGATGTGCCTCAGGCAAGTGAGTAAATGTACCCAACAGATTTTTTTTTTTTAACTGAAAGTCCATATACATAGGAGGAACTGGATTTTTTCCTTTTAAATTTAGGGAAAAAAAGGGCAATATTTAACTATTCCATTTTGATTGTTTTGATTTGGTGGTAAAGCCACACTGAGGTCTTTGCTGGGTTAAACGGGATATTGTGAAATCTAGTTTCCACTCATTTCTATTTTTTCCTTTAGAGAGATACCCTCAGTGGAGGCTCAACTCCTTCCAGGCCAACTAACACAAGGCTTAAAGCTTTTTTTTTTTTTTTTTTTCCCCATATACTTCTCTGTATAGCCTACTTGGCAAATGCCTTCTGGGTTTTTTTGGAATATCTGTAATGACAGAAATTCACTATCTTTTGAAAGAGTTCATTCCATTTTTGTTTAGTCCTAATAATCAGGTTATTTTTATTCAAAATACTGACAATGCTCATGTAGTTCCCAGGTACAAACATATTCAATTCCTGTTCTGGGTGACAGTCATTCAAAACTATCCCATAGGAGACATATCTAATTTGCGTTAGGTCTCATTGAGACCTAACTCAAAATAGTTATCATGATCTCCATCTATTACTTTGGTTAAATATCCCTAATTTCTTCACCTGTTCCTAGAATAACAGAACTGTGTTTTTTCACTAGAAACAAAGATGGTACCAGAACTAACCCCCATAATCCTAAGATAATTTTACCCAGTAAACAGTATAGCAATTCTGAACCCTTTCCCCTTATTGTAATATAGTCGCTAGATTTCTACAGATAAGGTCTAAGTTCATGTTAGTTTATTTTGGAAGTTGCTTCTTAATGTTGGCTGAAATTGAGTTTACCCTCAACTCAAAACCTGTGCTTTTTTAACTTATGCTGTGTTCAGTTCACAGCATTCCCTTCAATGTTGCTCTTTAGATGTTTACTGTCTAATTTTACTTCCTTCTTTATTATTTGTCTTTGTTCCCTACTTACTTCACATTTGTAATTTTTTTTTTTTTGCGTTTTCTACCTTTATTATGATAGCCCTGGTTGTAGATTTGTGGACTTTCCCAACCTTATATATTTATATCTACCGTTGGTTCTGTAACCTTCTCAGCCACTTTCCCTTCAAAATTTGCTTCTCCTGTATTATCTGAATTTCCCATTTCTGATTCTCCAATATGACACATTCGACTATTTCATTACATTTTCTATGTCTCATTGCCTCTACTTTGTATTTGTGTTCTGTAATATCCTGAGTATTTTATTCAGGTCTATACTTACTTCACTGAGATTCTGTTTTACTTGAGGTTGAATATGGATATATCTAGAGGTTTTCTAGGAGTTTACAAATATTTGAACCCTTTGATCTGATAACTCCACTTTTAAAAGTTCATATAAGTGCATAAAGGTTTGGGTGTAAGAATGTTTATTACAGCATTATATGCAAATAATGTGAATTTCAACCTATAGGAAATTAGTAAATAGGTACTACCTAATGTAATAGTTTGTTATGCAACTGTTAATGGGAATTAAGTGTGTGTGTGTGCATATTTTCTTTCCTTCTTTCCCTTCCTTCCTTCCTTTCTTTTTCCTTCCTCCCTTCCTCCCTCCCTCCTTTCTTTCTTTCTTTCTTCTTTCTCTTTCCCTTCCTTCCTTCCTGTCTTCCTTCCTTCCTTCCTACCTTCTTTCCTTGCTTCTTTCCATAAATATAAATATAAATATGTTTATATACATTTTTTGGGGTATATAACATATTGAGCATTCTGCTGAGCGTATTTACTCCTTTTAGACAAATTAAAAATGTAAAAATATTGACACATTCATTCCTTGTGTATCAGAAAACACCATCATCTTTTTTGTTCATCAAAATTGCTTGGGATTACTGCATTATAAAATCCATATCTTGATCATTTCCAAATCTTTTAAGCATCTTCTTTTATTATGTCAAGGTACAAAAGCATCCTTGACTTACTTTTTGTCTTACCGGCATCAAGATATAAGTCTAGGAGACCAACTTGAATTAAGAAAAACTGTTGCTACAAGCCACATAAAGTCTCTGGTTTGACCTTTCCTGCTATGTCATATTTCCTCAAGGTATCATCAAGAGCTTAGGTTAAAGATAAAATCTGCACTAAAGATAAAATCTACACACCAAATCTGAAGACAGAAGTGAAACTGCTTGCTAGGAAGTAAGTTTTTCATAGCAATTAAATTTGATTTCTCCTTGAGTGACACTGCATTTGAGTATATTTCTCTGAGGAGGTGTTGAGAAAGTGAAAAGTGCTTTAGTTACTGTACATTTTCATCTCTGTAGTATCATTTCCAAAGGTCTCCAAGCCTTGTGGGATACTCCTGAAGGTCCCTGAAAGACCAGCCAGAAACTTCACACCTCCTAAGTTTTTCTATTAAATTTCTTAGAGCAGAAGGAGATGGCTGTTTTGCAGTCATTATTTTGATTATATTCATTCCTAGATGCTATGCAGGATGTCAATTTGAAACTACATGTCTTTGTGTTATTATAACTTGTTAGCTTTGGCATCACTTCGGCTCCCCTCCACACTCCATGCAGATTAATCATTTCGCTTGCCTCATTGGATTCAATTGTTTTGGAAAGTTTTGTGTGACGATATTGTCCTTTGGAGTCTCCTGTTGACATTGAGAGAACAGTGAGCATAATATTTTAGGTCACCTGTCACTAGGAAGTCCAGAGAGTTTGCCTCTTTTTAGAAGTCTAGCTTTATTTCCTTTGTGCCTTTTAATATATATATATATATATATATATATAAATTTCTTTAGACATTGGAACTCTTTACAATTGATTTATCATTTTTGTTAATTACTCTTAATAGCTAGAAATGAGGGGCCTAAATAAAAATTAATGTTATTATTTTTCTTATACTTGGTAGGTCTATGTTTCCTGGCCGCTGTTGAATTAGGCTTCAAAAACAAACAACAAAATTATGTGGTTTCAGAGTCAAGTTTACTTGAGGTAATGTTTATAGGCAAACTTGGTACAGCCATTTTGACTGATTTCAGCGCTGAAAAGCAATTCTCATACACTTCACAGACTGAAACTAACCAATGTTTGCCAGAAGGGATTGTTTTTTTTTTTTTTTTAAGTGAAACTATGTTACAAAGTAATGAGAGTTATTGATCTTGTTGAATATCTGACTCATATGTTTAAATAAAAACATCATTTTTCCCCTTCTAAACTGACAAGGCTATAAAACAATATAGTTAGGTCCACTGTGATTAAACACTTTACATGATTTATTTCATTTTATCCTTGTTGTAACCCTAAATGAGAGGAACTAATATCATTGACTCCATTTTGCAGATCAGAAACTGAGGCTTGAAAAGGTTAACTAACAGGCTCCCCGGCACCCAGCTAATATGTGAAAAAATCTGTTACTCAAATGGAGCTCTAGATGAGTGTGAGAATCCAAGTTCAGAACTGTTTGAACACATAGCTTCTGAGTACTCTCACCTTTCACACATTAGGTAAGTATGATGCCCACTGGTCTTGAAACTCCACACACTAAGGCAGAAGTCACCTTTGCAATTCAATCCCAATCCATCTAAAACAGTAAAGTTTTGTTTTTGTTTTTGTTTTTGTTTTTTTTTCAAGGCAAGTGGGTGCATAATAGTGGCTCACAGTGGAAATCATAAGGGTGTCACAGGTCAGCAGTCACTGAGGAGAATTTCAGAGATGCTTGTACTAGGTCTGGTTCTAATTAGTAGTTCGTTGTGAAGAATACTAAACACAGACAGGCACTCAAGATTAAATGAAAAAAGAAAAGGCCATTTTATCCAATGGAAACCCTTTAAAAATTGTCCTGAATAAATTGTTGCATGCCTCGCAATTTTGTCCTGGTGTTTATGACAGGATGTTGCCAAAGTTTGCCTATTTGGTGCCCAGCCAAAAGTTTCGCAATTTCCTTCTGATCTGAAAACATTCTTGTCATATTTTCTTTTGAGTCATCAACTTTTCCAGACATCACACAGTTGAGTCAATTAAAATAAAGTTAATTGGTATTTTTGTCCTTTGTCAAATTAAATCATTCCATATGGAGGACTTTGCAGATTGCTGGAGATGTCTTTTGGGAAGGTGAGAGTTCAGAGGTGAAGGCCAAGAAACTGTTTTACTCCTTTGGAAAAAATAAGTGATCTGTTTTTAAAAATAAGAAATGTCATTTTAAAATAATCTAGATGCCAATCCTTGGAAAAATAATCTCCTGAATTTCGTAGGGTTTTACTTAAGTGTGCCCGCAGAGGAATGTAAGTAAAATAGATCATCACAGAGAAACATCCTGAAAGATTGTTCTTGCTCATAAATGTTTGATCATATTATTTTATTCATTACATTCTTTGTTTAACTTTTAAATACACCTATGGAACTTGAGCTAGTATGTGGTGAATTTATGTAAATTTCAGTTAAAAATATTCACATGTTCAAATAACTTCTTGACCTTTCTTATAAGCCCTCTTATATGGTTCTCTGAATTTCTTAAAATGGTTCTGGGACCAGAAGTGATTCACTGGTGTTCTTTTTCTGAACACAGGTTTACTGTGTTCTTTTTTTCATCAAAATAGTAGGCTACACTGGTAATTGTTATCTTGACAACTTATTAGCAACAGACCTATCATTTATTATACCTACCATGTATGTAGTGCTGAAATGTGATTATATATATATATATACATATACATGTGTGTGTATATATATATACACACACATGTATATGTATATATATATATTCATTTATTTATTTCACCTTAACCCTCATAATAACTTTATGAAGAAATTGACATCCAGACAGGTTAAGTACTTTGCTCAAAGTCACACACCTTTAAGTGGGACAGATTCAACTCTTTCTTTCCATGTGAAAATTGGTCTTCTGAAAGCTCGTCTCTTTATCCTAAATATAGTTCTCAGTATAAATATGGAAGGATAAAAAAGGATCACTTGATAGTAAGAATTATCTTGAAGTTATGTCTCTATATTGTCTTCAAGACAATATAGAGACATAGCCAAGCGACTGACCTGTATGAAAAGAAAAGCAGGTACAATGGGAGTTATTTACTTGTTTTTAAATCAGGGTTCCTGTCCCAGTGACAAATGACATATGTCCCTGGCTGAACTAGGAAATGTGCAATAGGAAAATGTGTCGAAAAAAGAAGGCGGCAGTGAGGGAACACCAAAGGGGCAGTTCCTGAATTAGGAAGCATCCGTCTCTTGCCAGAATTCCATTCCAATGGATTATTTTTATTCTGATCACCATTTAGGAATTTTTGGCACCAATTTTTTTTTCTTTTTTTAAAGAGGGAAGTGTAGTCCATCGTTGCTAGATTCTCTACCAACGGAAGAACTTTACTACTTTTAGGAACGTTTTATGCCTTGAAATTTTTCTCTCCATGGAATGCATCTTTAAGGATGGTTTTTATTCACTACCTTTCTAAAATGTTCTTTAGTGTAATATCCTGGAAAGAATGTAAACCTCTGACTGGTAGACATTCTGGAATAATACTTAGGATAATACTGGGCATACAGTCTGTGCCGTGGTGGTATCAGTGAGAGGAAAGGGGTGTAGAGCATCGCAGATCCAGCTCTAGTGCTCACCACAAAGCAAAAAAATAAAAATTAAAAATTGAGATAATTTTAAAGAATTAAATTAGATCATATTGCTCACGTTTCAAAATCTTCCCCTGCTTCCCACAGCACCTGGAACTAAACTGTGTCCCTAAAAACGCCATCCACATCTCCAGGGCAGGGCTGCTGCGACTTCTGCAGTCTCCTTGACCTCTCCCAGCACTTGAATCTCTCCACGCTGACCTCCCTCTCTTTCCCTAGCACACCAAGCACAGGCCGGCCTCTTGGGCTTTTTATTTGTGGTTTCCTCCTCGAGAACACTCTGTCCTCAGAGCTTTGGCCCAATTCACTGTTCACATTAAAGTCATTTCTCACTATTGTCTGACTGCTTTTCCTAAAATGGCCCCTCATCCCTGCCCATTCCTTTTCCTGTCCAGCCCCGCTTCGCTTTCTTAATAGCATCTTTAGTTATCCTCGAGCTTTTTGTGATTTACGTACCAACTAATTAAGTCTCCCGTAGAAAAAATACAAACTCAGTGAGGTAGAGAATCGAGCAGTCTTGTTCTCAGTCTCAGTTTGTGCCAGGTATATAACACTTACCCATTGGATTCACTAATAAACAAACAAGGAAATATTGCAGGCGGAGGCTTCTAACAACCTTTCCACATGTGCAGGAAGGCTCAACGTCTCTGTCTCTGAGTTTTAGAGTTAGGGCCTAAGAGAAAGAGAAAGTTTCCCTTTTACCAACCTAATAACTGCCTTCTAAATTAGGACTTCCTCTCCAGGGTTTTGCACACAGACTGTCCTCTGCCCAGAGGAAGCATCGTCCCAAATAACACATTTTTTATTGTCCACAATTTCCTAAAACTATTCTCTGTCTTATTACTGAGCTTCGCCAGCCTCACCAACTACCCGTCTGCACAGGGCTTTGCTCCTGTTGGGCCTTGTTTATGTCCCGATTTCCTAAAATAATTCAGGCTGGTCTGCTATTTGCACCAACTCCACTAAAATGTTAGTATCATTACGTCCTCCCCCAAGGCCACAGGTCAAAATTCCCACGAGTGGGCTTCCGTACACCTGTCCAGAGAAATACCAGCGTTCGAGGCCTTCTTGTAACACTAGTGCAGTTAGGCATCCCGGTTTTGGATCTACATTTATTTATTTAAAAAGATATATTTATGTATTTATTTGACAGAGAGAGAGAGTGAGCACAAGTAGGCAGAGAGGCAGGCAGGGGGAGGGGGAAGCGGGCTCCTGCTGAGCAGAGAGCCCGATGCGGGACTGGATCCTAGGACCCCGAGATCATGACCTGAGCCGAAGGCAGAGGCTTAACCCACTGAGCCACCCAGGTGCCCCTTAGATCTACATTTAATTAATGCTTTTGTTCTGTGACACTCTTGTCTTTCCAGTTGGAATCTTCCATCCCTTCTGGCATGCTTGTCTGTTCTGCCTGCTGCTCAGAGCTTCGTATTAACCTCTGGTCGGAGATGATCCTTTTGCTTATCATTGGTTACTCCTTTGATTTTTGAGAGACCCTCCCCAAAACGCGGGAACAGCTTTCCTCGCTCCTTCCTTGTTTGAGAGTTTCAGTCTGGTCTTTGGGAACCACGCTCTAATTCCCACTTAGTATTTCATGGAGGGGAATTAAGGGCCTTCATGCAAATAGAGCGTGGGAAACTCGCCAACGCCAACAGCCTGGGATGGAAATGATGAGCCAGCTGTGTCTGTTTGTTCAGGAAGCTGCAGTTAGCATTCAGGGTGCAACAGGATTGTGGAGAAGACCTTGGTATCATAGAAAAATACGAATTTTTGAATGAGTTTACTTAGTAATGTTCCCTTCAACTTCATACCAGAGTGACTAGAATGATGCGGAGGGTTTGACATGGTGGGGTCCCAACTGAATTGTTCATTCCTGGTCATAAAGCGTTCGCTTTGCTTTCAGCTATCCATAGTGCCTTGACAGGATCTTCCACACAGTGGGTGCTCCATAAATATTGACTGGCTAGAATTTGGAATTTCAAGTGTCATAACTTAGGGGGTTATTGGCTTCTTAGCCTTTGTGAACTACAAATGTAGTTAATAGCTAAAATTGGATCTCTACTTAGAAACATTTCCACTCAGCTCCTGGTCCAAGTTACACAGCAAAGCCTTAATGTAGAAATTACTCCCCACCCTTTTTTTTTTTTTATAGCTCCAAGTCTATTACTTAAGGCCAAAAAATAGTGGTTAATAATAGAGAAGTCTTAAATTTCAGGCATGTTTCTAGAGACTAAACCTAATGATATTGTTAAGTGGGGGCAAAGAACTATTATTTGTTTTAGTCACAGTCATTAAATATCGAAGGGAAGCGCCCATATCATGCCCCAGTAATGGTTTTGTTTGGTTTGCCTTTTGTCTCCTTAAATTTGGAAAATGGCACCGAGAACAGTAACCCAGGTCTTTTTTCTTTTTTCTTTTTTCCCTTACCGTTGTAGTTTACCTTCTAAATATAGCAGATTTTTATAACATTTTAAATCAGATTTCTAATGCTTGGGGGGAGCTTATTTTTAAGAATCATGATAAAATAAGGGTCACCTAAATGAAACAGGTTATTGTTAAACACGGGCAGATCTATAACCCGTGTTACTAAAAGGAGAGGGACGTGAACTCTAGAAGGTAACTAAGTACAGTAAACTGGACAAAATTTCCTTCTCTGAAAGAATGAGAATATATATAACTTAATCAAGTTCTAGAAATTCAGTTATTTTTTACTCTCTAAATATTTCTTAGCTTGTGCCAAATACTGGACTTTGAGCTAGGTTTACAAATATGAATACATGTTGGTCCCTACCTAGGAGGAGCTTACAAGGAGACAAAGTAGAGGTCTCACAGGAGGGGTTAGGGATACCACAAACACCGAAGGCAAGCCTCGGATTACAGGGAGAAATATTACAAATTCTCTTTCTATTGATAAAATTTGAAAATAATAAGGAATAAATTGGTAAAATACAAAATTCAAAGATCTCCAATGCAAGGAAATTAAGACTTACTGATTATCCTGATGGCTTCTGGTGCCTTGACTCCCTCATAGTTGTATGTGAAATTTTGAGGGAAGTAGTCAGAACATAAAAACAAATTGCTTACAACTGCAAGACACTCAACCATACCTTACAAAATTTGCTAAATAAAATAATCAATATTTAAAGGATGTTTCCTTGAGGTTTTTTACTTAATAATGAAAAACAGAAAGCCAAATGCCTTTAAGGATATGCTTATTCTTCGTGCCACAACAAAAATGGCTAAAGTAATACACAGAAAAGAACATAAAATGTAGTAACATATTTAAATGCATGCCTTTGTCATAAAATCATCGAAAGATGCACGAGACTGATACAGATGGATAGACTTGAGCATTAGAAAGAAGCCACCCAGCTTGGGAATTTTGCAATGCAGTTGGAGGAAGGCACAAATGTTGCTAACATGTCTCAGCTGACGGCATTTTCTCAATTCGACTTCAACAATGAAATACACAAAGAACTACTTATTTCTGTAAACCACCAAAGGAAAGATGTAGCAAAGATAATGCACTCTCAGCAGAAAATTATTTTGTTAATGAAAACAATGTTTTGCGAAAATAACTGTGAGTGCAACCACTGATGAAGCAGCTGCTCTCTACTGGAATTTCACAAAATAGTCCAGGGAGATCTTGCACAGAGAACATTGCTTTCTGAATCCTTCATAGGTAAGCTATTTAGGCCAATGGGTGTGCAAATCCAGGAATGGTGGGTGCATAAACTCTTAGAGACTATTTTCTACATAAAAGCAAGACATCTAGGGACCCTGGGTGGCTCAGTGAGTTAAGCCTCTGCCTTTAGCTCAGGTCATGATCTCAGGATCCTGGGTTCAAGCCCTGCATCTGGCTCCCTGCTCGGTGGGGGGGCCTTCTTCCCCCCTCTCCCCCACCCCATCGCCTGCCTCTCTGCTTACTTGTGATCTCTTTCTCTCTGTCAAATAAAAAAAATAAAATCTTAAAAAAAAAAGCAAGACATCTGAGATACAATAGACTCTTTAAAATATTTAGTAGTGAGATAGGAAGTAGTCATGAAAAGCTTGTGTATAAACATCTCAAAACTTGAGAGACAAAGTATTTCAAAGGAACTTAAAAAAAGTGTTGTTGGACTGAAAGCTAATCTACACATTTATTCTACATCAAAGAGTAGTCCAAATTTGTTGATGATACATAGATATCATATATTTTAATAGATAATTTTTTAAAAATCACACACCTATTCTAGAAAAAAACTGATATTCAAAGAAATATTTGTGATGGAGAAATCACTTTGAGAAAGGATGTTAAGAGATTTTTCCTGGTTAAATGACAAAATGATATTTTGTTTCTGAAAGTGGTATGAATGTGTTTACTCAGAAATATTAATCTCTGAACTTTTAAAAAGTATTGGAAACATTTTTTTCACCTGTTAAAAATCTTATAAATAAAAAGTTCTTGTGGGCTTTGAATCCGTTTATTAAAATAGTCATATGTATTATTTTTTATCAGCTTACAAGAAAACCTGATCTCATGAAGAAGATGATGAAAAGTTACTAGCCAAATTTCAACAAAAACACTTGCATAACTTGTAAATGAGGCTGAAAAACGAGTTTATTTAATAAGCCCACTTTCTGATGCCTTTGTAATAACATTGGATTTGCATATCTTTTTAAGATTTCACTTTCAAATATCCCTTTCTTATAAATACATATTACAGTCTGCTCATTTTGAAAGGGATCCTGTAAACTGGTAGTTGGATCTAGAGGCTGATTCAGGTTCAGTTTTTGGCAAGAATGCTTCATAAACAATGTTATTCTATCTGGAGTCACATAATATTTAGTTCTTTATTTTTATAGATGTTAACAGCCATTTCTGGGATCCACTAATTCCCTAGTGGCTGCAAAATGGTGATATTGTAAGACTATCATTTTAGAAGGAGAAGTATCTGGATCAACTATTTGATTATCCTGAAGAATAGTTTGTTGAGGATAGGTGGGATAAATGCCAGATTCTTGCCCTCATTTACTAGTTTTCAACACAAGGATTTTGCTCTCTTGTATTGCCCATGATATCATATACATAATGCATATGATATAGCAAATATACCCATGCACATAATACACAAAGGCATAGAACAGAATAGAACTTGGTCAACAGGATGGACTGAAAGTTCAACAGATTTAGAACACAGAGTGTAAGAGAAGCAGAGGAAATGCTGATATCTTTCAACAAATATATATTTGGATGTGTACCAGGAATGAGCTTTGTGCTACATTTAAATAATATGACAATTAATGAATAGAGTGCCTTGTCTCAGGAAGCTCATCATCTGGTGAGGAAGAAAGACAATCACATGCAAGTAACTGTAATACATTGTATTAGGTGTTTCTATAGATTTAAAAATATTGACTTATAGGCGCAGGGACCAGGCCACTATGGATCAAGAAAGATCTAATAGAAGTAATGTTTGATCAAATTCTTAAAGAATGTTTTGGGATTTTTTATTTATTTATTTATTTATTTATTTATTTTACTTTATTTAAGCTTTATTTAAACATATGATGTAACCCCACCACCCTCACCATGAAAAAGTGCTCCATATCACTGGGCATCAGGGAAATACAAATCAAAACCACAATGAATGTTTTGGGATTTTTAATAGCCCTGGACTCAGGGCAGCAAATGGAAGGCATTCCAGAGAGCAGGAGCCAAATGCACAAAGATGCAAGACTTGAGATGGGGGAGAACTCTGTGTTTTAGGAATCGCATTTAGGAAAGTTTGGCTGGAATATATTTCTGGTCCAGCTCCCTGTCCTCCAACATCCCAGGGCCATTTGAAGAATATAGGGAGATGGGGGATAGGGACAATGTGTGCTCAGGGGATAACGATAGAGAGTATGACTGGTGATGTGGTTTTCATGAGCTTGACTCCCCATCAGTCTTTTGGACCATTATACTCTGCTGGGCTAGGGGAGCCTCCATAATGACTGAGGTGATTTCCTTGCTGGCTTGATGGGGGTCTGAAGATAAAATTAAGTTGATTTAAAACATATAATGTATTATATAATTATATTATGTAATGTAAAATATTGGGACATCCCTTGAATGTCTGAAAGTGTAAAATTGAGATTTATACCCATAATATATACATAAAATATATTATTTGATTCTGACAATGATGCTGAAAAAGAAAAAAGAGGAGGTGAAGGTTATTATTATTATTCATGCTTAATAACTGAGGAAAAAATTCAGAGAAGGTAAGAGAATTTCAGGGTAACTATCAGTGCTAGTTCACTGGTCTAGATCTACTGACCATATAAATATAAATATGAATATGAATATAAATAATATATATTTAGTTGAAGTGTTTATCTACAGATTGTTGAAGGTTGTGTTTTGAGTTATTAACTCTATATGACAATGTTTCACCACACATGCACAATTTCCAAAGCCCTAGATCTTTTTTCTGATAAGAAGAGTATTATTATACTCTTGGCTTATCATAAATGGTAGGCAGAATTCTGTGGTGGCCCCCAAGATTCCCTACTTCCTATTGTACTTACTCTATATAATCCACCAGACTGTGAATATGATGGATTTCACTCCTGTCTCTGACATCTAGACCCAGATTTAAAGAGCTCATGGGACTAGGTCAAGCCCATATAGACAATCTGCCTGGAGAGCAGCCAGGAGCTGAGAATGGCCCGCAGCTCACATCCAGCAAAGAAAAGGAGCTTCAGTTCTACAGTCTTGAGAACTTAATCCTGCCAACAATGAGCTTGAAAGGGGATACCCATCTCCAGAAGAGAGCAGCCTGCTAAAGCCTTGAGTTTGGCCTTAAAAGACTAAGCAGAAAGCTCAGTTAATAATGCAGGAGGATGTAACAGTTCAAAATAAATATTTTGATTAAATGTTTCTTGGGGTAAATAAATAAGGTTTTTATGTTAGAAAACAATAAAACATCCTGAAATATTTTAAGCCAAAGACATGCTTTCCACTGAAAGCATATTGCTGAAAACCACCTTGAGTTTGCATTTAATCACTTTTGAGAACATGAAAGGCTGAGTTAAATGGTTTCTAGGACTAAATGCTGTGGGTCTATATACTGGGAAAGAATAAGGGTGCAGTATAGAAAGGTGGCAGGGATGAGGGGATGGGGCAGGGAGAGGCATGCTGCAATGGAAGAATAGAGGAATAGAGTAGAAGTAGTCACTGGCATGGATCTGGGCCAATGCAACCACTACATACAGAGTGAATTTAAATTAAGGGCACACTAAAGAAATCTGATGACTCCTTTAATCTGAAATATTCAAAGGTTGCCATGGACACCGACGACGGCAACCTTTGAATATTTCAGATTAAAGGAGTCATCATGACGCATCCGCTCATGAGGAAGAGCAGTCATACTGGCTGTTCTAATTACTTTCACTTCAAGTCCACCTCTCCCCCAGACAACTTCCCAGTCCCTGTGTCCAACCCCATAATAGCCTCAGAGATGATTGGTTTTCACTATTCTACTCTAACATAGAGTGCACAGGCATCCTTTTCTCAGTTATGTATAGGATATTTGATACTAGCCTGGCATATTTAATAAA
This sequence comes from Taxidea taxus jeffersonii, assembly GCA_003697995.1. Classification (NCBI taxonomy): domain Eukaryota; kingdom Metazoa; phylum Chordata; class Mammalia; order Carnivora; family Mustelidae; genus Taxidea; species Taxidea taxus. Next base: position 20,159 of record ML104840.1, read on the forward strand.
ACCTCACAAAGAGAAGCTTAATGATAACAGAAATAAAATATAATTCACAGCTGGTTGTGAGAAGACTGCTTTGAGAGACCACCAGCTCTATCTGTACTCCTAGAGAATCCTGATTCTTCTTCTTCAACTGGACTTGACCTTAGTGGAGGCATCTGTTTCTCAAGAATGTACCTTGACACATGTATACTTCTCTTGGTTTTGATTCCACAAGAAGTAGAGCATGAGAAAAGGGCTGTGGGCAAATGGTTTATCTGGGAGGGGATTCCAGAAAACACCGGTGAAGGATTAGAGATAAGATGTGTAAGAGAATAAGACAAGAAATAGTATGCTACCAAGGTAGTTGCCTCTGTGAGCAACTGGAGCTCATTTCTGCCAGGGAATCTGAGAGACAGTGGAGAATACATGTCAGAGTCACCTCAGTTGAGGGGGAAAGAAGCTGAGGTACTTGTCTCCAAGTGTCTGTCCTCTATTGAATGTTTCTTGTGACATTAACTATCCAGCACTTTCAGCTCGCCCTGTCCAGGTGCTGAGAATGCTTTCCTGACCAGAAAACAAACAAACAAACAAACAAACAAACAAAACATCTTTTGCCAAAGAATCACAGGTTTGAGCAGTAAAGACCCCTTCCTTTGTTGAGGTAAATGCTCAGCGGCACCCATACTGTCTGCTGTGACACTTCTCAGAATCTTCAGGCTCAGAAGCAGTCAATTAACTTTTACTGATCCTGTCTACACACCATGAATCTCTCCAAGTGGCTCATTCCTCCTCTTAACCTATGGTCTCACAAAAGGGAAACGTCAGAACCTCACAGTCCAGGAGAGACCACAATGGAGGCTTTTGTCTTTTCTTCCTTCCTCCCTCTCCGAGCACTAGAGTCACCTTTAGTCACTAGTTTGGACATAGGCAGTTCAAAGATTATCAAATGGTTTGTAATGCTAGGATCCCATACTTGTTTTCAGTTTTTCCTTAAACTTTAAACAAAATACCTTTAATTTTGAAGAAACATAACCTACATGATTCCCATTTGTATATAAATTATCTAATGTTCTTTGTACGTGAGTTCTTTGATGCTTGGGAAGAAAATATGTCTTCCTAATCCTGTTGAAAGGAGGAAAACATTTTTCTTGAATTATAAACTCTGGGAAAAAATATTTTGGTTGATTATTTTGAGTTCCTGCTGTTTTCATTCATGTGTCATGCATCCCCCCACCCATCCACCCACCTAAGGAACAAACCTTTACTTTCCTCCTAAACTTTTTTAGTATTCTGCTGGGTCCTGGAAACACAAAATAAAATAAGACACAGAACAAGAACTCAAGTAGTTTATAGTCTGGAACAGAAAGACAGTACAAATAACCTGTCCCTTCATTGAGATCCAAAGAATATTCTTAGCAAAATGTTAGGTTCTAGTAACACAAAAACTAGTCAAGTCCGATTCCTGACCCAAAATGCTCATGATCTGGAGCAAGAATATGTATGTTAACAGTTGACTAGAACACAAGTCAGCCTGCAAAAATCTTGCAATACAAGTAGAAGTAAAGTGTTGGGGGCAGCAGAGAAGAGTGAGTAACTGTGATTAGGGGAACTTGGGTGGACTTCAAAGAGGAGGGAATTTTTCCTGGGCATGTACATTCACAGGCACAAATTAGGTGTAGGATGACCTGGGCCCTAGATGGTGTGAAGTGACCTTGGTGTGGCAATGTGAAGCTGTTAAGTAAGATAAGTGGTGCTCTTCATTTTATCATTTTCATATATCTAGACATCTCTGAAAAAAGTGGATTAATCTCTTCACATTCATGATTTTCAATCTTAATTAAGTTTGCATTTTTTATTTTTTATTATTTTTTAGAACTTAAAAAATTATTTATTTGTCAAAGGGAGAGAGATTTAGAGAGAGCACATAAGCAGGGGGAGTGGCAGGCAGAGGGAGAAGCAAGTTCCTCACTGAACGAGAAGCCGGATGTGGGACTCGATCCCAGGACCCTGGGACCATGACTTGAAATGAAGGCAGATGTTTAATTGGCTGAGCCAACCAGGTGTCCCTCAATTAAATTTTTAGTAGCACTTGGTAAAGTTGTAACTCCTCTGGACAGTTAGTTTTCCTAATACCTTAAGTATATTTAAGTGGTTTTTCCAAGCTATTTTCAAACACTATTTAATTGAACTGCCTATACTCTCTTAAAGCTTCCTTTTCTTCTGCTTCCTCTATAAAAGAGGCCATTAGGTGGCTGTTCTTCTGATGGCATTTCATTCCCTCCTAGTCTCTTCTCTTGGAAGAAGGGATGTTTCTCCTCCTATTCAAACTCAGCTTCTCTCACCCCCTCTATTCTTAACTCCAGGTCCTCAGCTACCTCAAAGTACTTGTTCCATCAAGAACTTTTCTGTTCCTCCTTTCAGCTGCAGATCTTTTTCCTTAGCCTGAAAATTCATTCACACACCTCTCATCCTAAAAAAAAATCCCTATCTTGGTTCTTGTTCCTCTAGTTCCTCCCTATCTCCTTCCATTCTCATCCATTTCCTTGAAAGTATTTTCTAAACCAAAGCTTCTCAAACTTTAAGGTCTGTAAATCACTTGAAGATCTCATTAAAATTAAGATTCTAATTCAGTAGTCTGGGGTGGGGCTCGAGATCCAGTATCTCTAACCAATCTCCAGCATATCATGCTGTTGTAGAGGTCATTCTAAATTGCAAAGGTCTAAACTCTAATTCTCCTCATGTTCCTGCCTCCTGTTTATTCAGAACCCTCTTACCATCTGGCTTCTAACCCTTATGCCTCTAAGCCCTCCCCATAAAAAAATCACTAATTCGCCCTGGAATGCTAAACCAATGGACACATCGCAATCACAGTACCTCCCACCCTCTGTGCGGAGTTAGGCATCCTTGATTATTAACGCAACCTACTATGATGTCATTCCCTCTCTTGATTTTCCTTTTGTCTGACCGACCACAATTTCTCATCTTCTTTTGAATTCTCCTTGTTTGCCTGCTTTTTAAAATGTTTATGTTTCATCCAGTTTCTCTTTTACTATATTCTCTTTTGCAATAATCTCATCTAGTAATTTTTCATTTCTGTTTGGATACTACAAAATCTTCCCTCTCAGTCCTGCTTGAGCTCAGACTCATATATCCAACTGCTAAACTTGAGTCACTAGTGTCTCAAACTGAACATATAGAAGCTAACTCATTCGTTACTCTTCAAAACCCATGCTTCCTACTTTGGATATCTGTGTCCCCTTATATTGAATCAATCAGGACAAAAATCTGAAATGATCCTCATCTCTTTCTCACCTTCCATCCAATCATTAAAGTCTTTGGATTTTTTTTTTTCCTTAGGATCTCTCAAAATCCAGCCTCTCCAGTCCGTTCCTACTGTCGTCGCTGTATAGAGCAGATCTTTATCCTAACAGGCTTATAGAATAGCGTCTTCACTGATCCAAACTTCTCCAGTCTTACTCTCTTCCAATTCATCTCTTAATTACAGCAGGTATAGTTTTCCTGAGTCTGTAAAATCCTTTGCTGTCTCCCTTTAACAAGAAAATAGAGCCTAAGTTTAAGAACAGGACTTAAAGTCTTTCGTTATCTGGCCCTATCTCCAGCCTCATCTCCGGCTATCCCTCCCTCAAAGAAACTTTATGGTCCATTCATAGTGGACCATTTGGAGTTCCCCATAACTCCATGCTTTCTGACATCTTTATGCTTTTGTGGTTCCTTTGTCCCTCTGTAAACTCTCAATAAACTTTTAAAAGAAAGCTCAGATGCCATCTTTTGTGAAGTGGATTATATAAGTTGAGAGAGGCCTGCATGTTTCTTTTAGTTTAAAAAATGTATATATAAAATTAATTATTGAGTAGTTACTCATTTTTGTCCTTACACACTGTTATTCACAGCTATACACAGCACAACCTTTAGGAGACTTAATCACTCTTGTCTCGGTATTCTTTTTGTAGCTTAATTCTATTAAGTAAATTTTTTCTGCCTAATGTTTCATCTGAACGGTAGTAATTGCTCAGTATGTTTGTTAAATATAATTCCCAGTCTTCCACTAAATTAAAGTTATAAAATAATTTCCCAAAGGAAGGGTTTGTGTAACTATAATCCAACATCTCATTATGGCTATTATGGTTGTACTTTTCTTTTAATGGCAATAGTTAAGTTCCTTTAGAACCTTAATGATTTTCACCTCTAATCTTTTACATCACCATTTTGATGTTTACATATTGTATTAAAGTGCACACAAAAGAATATTCCCTGCTTATAATACTTTCTTTTAAATTTATTTCTAACTTACAATGTTTTCATACTCCCTCTCCCTTTTCTTTTAGTTGATTCTGGTTCCTTACAGCGTATCTAGGTAGCAGATGTATATTTCTTTAAAAAATTAATTTACATAAGAGGAACTTAGGATTGTTACAGTTCTGTCGCAGAACTAGCTGACAGTGTTACCTTCCAGGTTCCTACCATCACAACATGCACATCAACTCCTCATGAAGGCTGAGATAGAGTGGATGGGTGGGCAGGAGGCAGATTAGTCTTAACAGCGGATGAAGTAGGAGGTTGCCTGTAAAAGATGATTATCAGGAGTCATTCTCCTCTCCACAATAACAAGATAAAATAAAATATTCTTTCACATTTCTCATCAAAATGAGAGTTAACATGTCAGAGTTCGAGATTATTTTTCCTGGGGTAAAAGGCAGTTATTAAGGAGTTATTAAGCCTTAACCATTATCTGCCACTTGGGATGAGTCTATTGGTTTCTTTCTTGAAAGAGCACAAGAGATATAATGACATGTTTAAGTCAGTATTTCCTAGGAATGCTTTCATTATGTTCACTTTTATTTTTATGTTTAATTTTAAACTGAATGGCTGATACAAGGTAACTAATCAATAAAGTAATTATCAGAAGAATTCATGAGAAAATATTGACCTTGAGTTAGAATATACTACCCTATAAAAAGAGCAAAATCAACTAGAAAAAAGACTTCAGCTGAACCTTAAATCCCAAAGCTCAAATACATATAAATTCAAAATTATTACCTTATGTTAAAATAATAAGTGTGTAATATAAATGAGTAATAACTATTCAATAATACATTTCATATATACACATATACATAATTGCAAAGTTAAAAGAAGCATATAGACCTTCAATCTACATAATATATATGCTTCTGCAAAGTTGGTAATGAAGTAATTTCTGAGGTGAATAAAATAAATTATAAATTTAGGCTTTTTTTTCTGGACAAAAATGAGCTAAGTTTCATCTGAAAATAGATGGCTTAAGATAGTGGCCAAATCTATGGAGGGTGAATTTTGTAGAGATAGAAGGGATTTCTTAATCTTGCAGAGCACTTCAATTCCACTCAACACATGACAAGGGTCCACTAGGTACTGTGGGAAATTTAAAAAACGAGCAAGTGACAGCTTCTTATAAAACAAAGCTCAAACAAATTGTGTTAAGAGTTTTGTGAATGGGGAGAGGGTGACAATTAACAGAAGACATCAGAAAAAGGGTCATGAAGCAGCTAATATTTGGATGCAACATAAAGAACTGTTAGAACTTTTGCCCATCTGAAAGAAGAGAACATCATTTTAGGGAGTGGTTCTGAAACCTTGGGATTCATAGGAATCTCATGTGTGATGGGGGGTGCTGTATCATTCTGTATCCGTTAGCTATTGCTGCAATAATGATGTTTAATAAAACACCACAAGAGGTAGTGGCTTAAAACAAACACCTCTTACTGTCTCTCATGATTATGCTGGGCAGTTTTGCTGATCTGAGCCAGGCTCAGCTGAGCTTAGCTGAGAGTGATTTAGGTTTTGGGGATCATCTGCTGGGTTAGTCGGGGGCTGGTTGGGCTAGGGTGGTCTCATCTGGTCAACTCAGTATTGCTTTCTGAGATTCCCAATCCTCCCTTGGGCTTCCCTGGCCTTTTCTTTTTTTTTTTTCCCCCAGGCAGGGGTAGGGTGGTGCTGAATGTCTCTTCAGACACCAGTGATACGCTCACCACTGATACGCAAGCACTTCTCTGGCCTTCAGCAAGTTTCAAGCCAGCGGTTCAGAAAAACAAGGAAATAGACACCACCTTTCTATGGGATGAACTGCAATGTCATATGGTAAGGGCATGAGTAGAGAGAGGAAGGACTAGGGGGTCATATTCGTAATTAGCCCACCACAGGGGCCTCTTCATTTTGACTGAAATATGGAGGAGGTGGAATGAAGCTGTCTGGTGATGCAGGCCGGGGTTTATTTCAGATTTAGGCAGTAGTGAGGAAACACTGAAGGGTTTTGAGCAGGGAAGAAGTGTGTTCAGAAGTCTGGCTTTAAGAATAAGTTTGTGTGATTATGGGTAAGTAGAAGCAGGAAACAGGAGAAAGGATATATTTTCTAATCATGTAGGTGGAAGTTAATAAGTTGTCAAATCAATGTGATGGTAATGGGCACAGAATCAAGGGGAAAAGTAAGAAAGTTCCTTAATAAGGACTGAACTGATAAAACCGCTGATAGGATAACAGGCTTGAGGGGCTGGTAGCATCTCCTTTATGTTCCTTCCCTTTTATACCAATCCCAAATATTCAACACATCCTCTTATTCCAATTCAGAGTGCCCAGAAATTATTGTCAATTGTCATATGATAATATGGCATTTAATAACTGGTGGGACATACAATGATACCGTAGAGATGTGGGACCAAGACCCAGTGCTTCGATCTACAATTTTAACTGAGCTAAGCTTTCTTATCACATCCCAGACTGGAAGGTTATCAAAGATTGATTTTTGTAGTAGATTTTTCCGCCTGATGATTCCATACTTTTATAGATGTCTAATTTTAAAATTTGTAAAACATTTATTTAAAATGAGATGAGTTTGCACAAATACATTGTTTTCAATTTTATTTAAGTCAAATAAAGCTGTGACTGACATGAAGAAACTGGCATAGAAACCACATGAATTTTATTGAGATAAAAATTTAAAGATGAAATCCTAATACCTAAGTATCTTATCCTGAAATAATTAAATGTAAAAGATACACATTTTAAACAGTCACACACATGTAGGCATTACACAATGCACATAATGAAGTCTTAAAACATTTTATACTGCTTTATTATAAATAATTGGAAATAATATTTCATTTTTCAAACCCAGATAACAAAATAGTAAATATAATGCTTTCTTTTTTTTCTTCATTATTTCATTTTATTTTTGTAGTAAGAGTTGGGAAGTAGTATTTCTTATCAAAAGACTGGTAACAAAAATTTGTAGGAACATAAAAGAACAAACACTCACTTTCATTCACTTAAAGGAAAACAATCCAGTAGGTTTTTAGAGGGAGAGGCTAAACAGTGCTATGAAGGAGTCACCAAGAATAGAAAGACCATAATATCAGCAAATATCGCTTATAAGGCAAAATGGGGTTGTATACAAATTCATAAACACAAAGATGTGGTGGTAAATTTTAACAATATTTTCTTAAAAATGGAATAGCTTTATTCTCTCAAATGGAGGAAATATGTATTGTTGCTTTGAAAAAACTCATTTTTCTAAGAAAGGACACCTAATATATGTTTCCACTTTCATATAGCAACTCACATTTTGATAACAATACTTCATTACAGTAACCTTGTACACTTAGAGGGAGAAAGCACTTTTTGAGAAAACACTGTAGCACCTTCAAATTGCCGCAAAAACAGAGCTTGAGAGAGAAAAATGTGAAGAAATAATGCATTTCATAAAATAGTTTAGTAGATTTCTCTGAAACCTTGGGTTTATTTGCATCAGTGAAGGACAATTTGCACTCCAGATTAAACAGCTATTAGGTTTACCATGAAACTAAGCACACTATGTACAATGATATTTATAATTCTTCCTTTATTTTTCATAGACTTCAAAGTGTATTTCTCATAGGAACTGGAACAGGGTGAATCTGGAAAGCATGTTTCAGTTAATTGGCAAAAATTAAATTAGCATGAAATAACAGAATGAAGAACTGAAATCATTATTTTAAAAGTAAGGAAGTTACACTTAAGTGTACACATGCAAGATGATATTGTAAAATGAACTGTTCCAGCTTCCTTGGTTTTACTCCAACTTAATATACTCAAAAATACTGTTTTTATGTATAATATCGAAAGAAATAGTAAATGCACGTATATTATTTTAAGAGCATGATGGTATATTTCACATTCTTGAAGCTTTACTCACACTATAAATATATTTATATATCAGTCAGTCAGTTTTTAAAGTAAGTAAAAACTGTCACATAGGGGGTTAATTTTTTATTTTATATGTCCATACTTGATTATGCCCATTTTTTTTCCCTGAAAACTGCATTAAAAAATCAGAGTAAATGGAGGATGTTTCTACCTTACACTATTCTTTTCCATGTACTACAATTCATCATGGTTTAGCAAAAAGGAATTTACATTTGAAGATGGGTTAACTGAAATCAGGAGTAAGTATGATTTAAGAGTTAGGCTTCTGGAATCCATTAACACTTAACCAACTTAGAGGGCAATGCTTATTCTTCTTAGACTTCTATCAAAATTGTGCAACAGTATAGACTGATTTTTAGTAGGTTTGCATAGAAATAACACCATTGCACTGGTGTGAGACTTTTCCAAAGGATTATGGCAGGCCTGTTTGTATTCTTCATGTATATTCTTCTTTTTGTGTTGTTCCTTTCCTCCTCCTCCTCCTCCCTTCTTCTCAGTTTTTACATGAAATAAACCATATTTATTACCTACCACAGCTCTAAAATAAGATCCAGTAGTAGTTTGAAGCACAGTGAACCAAACAGTTTTCTTCCCTTTTTAAAACATAACAGTGAGTGGCATTCTCCATAGTCAAGCCATGTGAACACAATTAACCTCATCCAGAGACTCTGGTGAACTCAAAAGGCTCCAAATCCAGTCAAGAACCTTGGTGACCTCACATAACTGCCACTTGTGGCTGGAAGGGAGACACTATCATTTGTTTCAGAAGTTTTCGAGCAGTTTCTTATTTGGTAGCTTCTTCAGATTTCTCTGTTGCTTTTATCACTGCTTTTGACATGATGCCTTCAAAAGTCCAAAGGTCGAATCATCATTGTTGTGGAACGTAAGGAGTAACTGGGCCCTTTGAAGTAGTGCCACTTTATCCCATTCAGTTTTCCATGGTTTTGTCCGGCAGTGTAGAACATTCCATTTAGATTGGAGGGGCCACAAGCATCAAACCACCAGCCTGAAAAATGAGTTAATAATGAAAGAGAAAAGAAGGAGAAGAAACAGTTAAAAGTAATATTGAACATGTGGAAATTCATGGCACTAACCAAGGTGGAGTTTATACTTTCTATGATTATTTGCAAATAGAAGGCATTCAATAAAAAGCTTCTTGGTAGTGGAAATGTCTTAAATGACATCCAATTTAGGCAATATATGAATGGAAAGGAACGCTCTCATGGAAAGCAAGTTTCAGTGTCACTCTGGTGGGACTCATTTCCCATTGTGATGATGGAAAGCTCCTGGGATTCAGAATAAGATCTAATTCAGACATAGATTTATATGTAGGGCAAGTAAAATGCAGATACCCTTGGGCATTCTGCCTTCAGTCTGCTATTAGGAACAGAACAATTATTAGTGAAGAAGTTCAGAAGCTTAGACAGCTGACATCTAAGTAGAGTAAAAGAAATGTTTTCCATCTACTTCATAATTTTGCCAAGAACTGGTCCACAGCTGCTTCTGAAATTAACTGGATACTGCGCAATGACTATGATGCTCAAATTAAATTTGAATTACTGTGCTCTCCCTATGTTTTATAGCAATATGGGAAGTGTTCATTAATAGTAGCCATATCGGTTCTTATAGAGCACTATTTTTTTCCTGTGACTGCTCAAGTTCTTTCAAAACCTAGTAAAAAGAAAAACAACTTGATAAGTAATATGGAGATCCTATGCTTGCACAGCTCTCTGTAAGGATAACTTAGTACTTTATTTTTAAATGAATTAAGTTTCTTAGATTTTTAGATAAAACATACTACTTTTTCTCTGTCTCCTGAAGTAACACTACTGAAATCTTTAGGGAGCAATTCATGCCAGAGACATTCTGGCATATTTTTATTTGGATACAGTTGACTTCTCTTTGATTACAGAGTTATACCTAAGGGACTAATAGCTAAAGAAAGAGAAAGCTGTACAACTGATGTTTAACTGTAACATGAGCATCGTTTTGTAGAAACTAGAAAAAGTTAAATGGAGAAAAGTTAGTTCTCACTTTTCAATTCTGGAAGATGAATACATCAAGGTTGTGTTTATAAAGTCATACTAGAGGCAAAGCAAGCTGAATTAATTATCAACTTATATTGGAGAACAATAAGGTATGTTTTGATGAATTTGGAAAGACTGTCTCCAATGCTGTTTTACCAACTGTATACAAACAACATAGATGTAAATGCAGTCAAAACATGAGGGACAAGAAGGTTCTTGTTTGGCAAGGAAGGATGAACCATAAAATTCCACATTTTTTTGAAGATTTTATTTAATTATTTATTTGAGAGAGAGAGAGCACACAAGCCCACAAGTCAGGGGAGAGGCAGAGGGAGAGGGAGAAGCAGACTCCCTGCTGAGCCCGATGTGGGGCTCGATCTCAGGATCTACCTGAGCTGAAGGCAGAAGCTTAACCAACTGAACCAACCAGGTGTCCCTCCACATTTTTTTCATAAGATTAATTCCTTTAAATTGTAAGTATAACTAGTAAAAAAATGTGTTATTTATATTACAAAAAGCATTCTGATATTAGGGAATTTATTCACCTTAAAGACTCTCAAAGGATAAAATGAAAATCCAATTTGAGTGCTCCAGTATTCTAACTTTCTCCTCCTTTTCTCTGACCTTCTTGAGGTACACTTCCATCATGTTAATGAGCCTTTCATAGTCTTTCAGACATCCACCATGGTCTCTGAAGGAAATGCAGCTACTTTATTATTAGGAACTACTACAAATCATAGAATGATCCTCCAAGTTACACTAGGTGTTCAAGGTAAAAGTGTGTGTTTTTGTTTGGTTTAGAGAAAGTCTACAAGAGTTCTGGAAGACTGTGGGAAGGCAGAGGTCTGCTGCCAAAAACAGTCTGGCAATAAAAGGCACAGGCTGAAGATATATTCATTGGGAAATTTTCGATGAGATTAGCAAAGAGACAAGAAACAGCAGGGGCACATGAGAGAATCCAATAAATTGATCTTGGGTATTTTTTCTAATTGAGTAAAGTGGGATAATATTGTGGCATGGGGAAGGTATTTTGGAGACACTGAAGGAAGACCATATGGCTGGGTCAGAGTTAGCAAGAGAAATAGAAGCCTCAAGCTGAGAAAGTCTGAAGATGAAATCACATAGTCTTTGGTTCATAACCCTAAGAACAATGTAATGGCGTGGTCTATCTCCTGTACTTAGGGCTGCACCTAATAGAGTTTGCTTAACAAATGACTGAGAGTGACCATAGGCTTATTGACAGATTGACTGATTTTGACTGTTTCTCTCTGTAAAGAGTCAATGGTCTGAAGTAGTTTAGTTTACTAAAAAGTTATATTTGATAGACACCCCAATATATAACATCCATGATTATTGTGTTCATTCTTTCTTTCATTCTTTATCTATTCACTATGTATTATTCATATATGTATTATTGTAACTGTTGTTACACAATACTCAACCAGACGGACCTCGGCCCTCCCTTTATGGAACTTACTTCAAATGTGAGAGACAGACATAAAGTAAGCAAATAAGGAAGATACTTACAAATTATGATTTAAAAAAAAAGAAAGAAAGAAATCAAGGAGATTTGAAGGAGAGTAACAGGGGACCTACTTGACTTTTCACATTCACAGAAGTGGCTGATGTTCAGTGAGTACAGAAAGATGAGAGGGAGGCAGCTGTGTGAAGACGAGGAAATTCTCTTTTAAGCAGAGTATAGCATGGGCTCATACCATGAGGAAGACAGCTTGACGTCCTTAGAAACTAAAAGAACATCAATGTAGCTGGTACATCATGAACAAGGGGGAAACTCATAGGAAATGAAGGTAAAGAAGCAGGCAGTCTTGTTGAACGAGTGCAAAGTTGAACAATGTTTACAGAAAACTTGAGAGTTTTCTCTGAAAACTCATCTGGTCTATTTATCCATCATCAGATGGAAGCAAGACATTCTCTAGGAATAAGAACCAATATTTCACCAGGGAACCAGATCTATCAGGTTGAATATTAATCAAGTATTATTTAGAGCCCTCATTCTATAACTATGGTCTGCCAAAGCCATCCTGAGCATCTGTGGCAGCAAAAGGAAGGGGAAAAAATAATGAAGAGTCAATTCAACAAATATTAACCAACAGATAGATACAGAGAGGTTGGGGTTGAATAAAACAGAATTCTTGGCTTTAAGGAATGCACAGTTTTATGTAGGAGAGAGAGACCATAAACTGTTTCAAAATGAGATGATGATTGTGAAACAGAGATGAACAAAATCTATGGAAACAGGCAGAAAGTCCTGCCAGTGGGTCCACAAGGTTTACTTACCCCTGAGTTGTATCCTGAAGATTGATGTGAGTTCAATGAACAGAAAGAAATTCTGAACACAGAATGTGCTCTAAGAGAGCAGGAGAAAGTGTCCAGTAGCAGCCTGCCTTGGCTGGACTGCCACTGGGTAAGGGGTTGGAGAACACAGGGCTAGCAAAATAAACAGGAGGGAGAACACAGAGGTTTTTGTTTTATTTTTAGACATTTTCTTGTGGGCAATGGAGAGCCTGCAGTGCATCAGAAAAGAAAGTAGAAGACCTAGACTTTGATGCCTACTGCACCAATTAATAATCAAGACATCTTAAACACTAATAATAATAATATCTAATATTTATTAAAAAGTTAATATGCATCAGGAACTGTGCTACAATATTTATATTCATTCTCTCATTTCTTCCCCAAACGATCCTGTTGATGTGGGAGGTACTGTAATAAACACATTGATGCTCAAAGAGTAAGGAAATTTCTAAGGTCACACAGTCATCTGGTTCCACATTCTTATGATGTGGTTTATCATGTCTGATCGGCCATTTTTGCAGCATGGTTGTATGGATCAAATAAAATGACACACTGACTATTCAGACCAGTAAAATCCAAAAGAAGTGTTTAGTGTAAGTTATCTAAGAAATGGGATGGAAGGTTTAGGGTGGGAACAAGAAGGATTCGGTCTTGTGGGGGCACCATATGATTTAATAATGAATACCACGTTATCAGTGCGAATATATCTCCTTATTCGCTTGGCAGGGTTTATTAGAGAAATAGGACAAAAATATGACAAATGAGTACAGTTGTACAATGTTTTCACTGTAAAGACAATGGCATTTAAGTACCTAATATGACTGGAATAACTGTTTTCAATGATTTGTTTTGACATCATGTGGAAATCAAAGACCTTAATGTGTTTGACTGTCTTAAGACCAGTGGGCCATGTACACTGAGGAAGATCACAGATCACCTGATGGTAATAATGATGATGAATTAAGATGGCACAACACAAAATCAAAGGGTGATTATTTTTCATGACAATTTAGGTTGTAGTGTCTTTATAAAATACTCTGAACTTCAAGGTAGCAAAAATAGTTATATTTTTGTGTGCAAGCAGGTACTCCATTTCCTCTGACACATGTAGTAAAACAACACAGGGATTTCCACTTTCTACTTTTCTTTGTGTTTTTTTTTTTAAAGATTTTATTTATTTATTTGACAGAGAGAGGCAAGTAGGCAGAGAGGCAGGCAGAGAGAGAGAGAGGAGGAAGCAGTTTCCCTGCTGAGCAGAGAGCCTGATGCGGGACTTGATCCCAGGACCCTGAGATCATGACCTGAGCCGAAGGCAGAGGCTTAACCCACTGAGCCACCCAGGTGCCCCTCTACTTTTCTTTGGAAAACAAAACAAAACAAAACAAACAACAACAACAAAAAAAACAAGCATGGCCAGCTCACTGATGCAGGCAAAGGATGGAAGAAACCAGCAGCTTCCATCTGCCATTGTGACAACTGATAAAATGTCTGAAGTGTTTGAAGACTGGCAACTGCTGAGATGGATGTTGCCAAGCATTTTTCTTCATAACCTGTAACCTCATATATATTTTAGTAAGAAATCTGAGATGCATGTTTCTAACTCATTTACACTTAACTCATTAAAATTTAGTTTTGTACTAACTATCCTTGGCTATCCAGGCCTTCAAAAGTCATTCCAGTCCTTTATCTTTGAAGCAGAAAACTCACATTTTATCACCAATAAATAAAACTTTGTCCAGAAAGTAGGAATTTGATTCTAAACTCTGTAATCAGGAAGTTCAAATTTATTTGAAGACCAGGAAACCTAACTCTCAAATTCTTCTGATCCTAAACAAAATGTCCTTCAACACTTTCTTTCTAAGGTAAAAAGTACAGCAAAATGAAAAGATGTATCTGTTTTTATGGATTTCTTTCATTTTCTAAGGCATGCATTCTAATCAGCAATGTGCAAAACAACTTGCACAGAAAATAAGATTTGGCTGTTTACTTGCTAAGAATGAGGCTGAACACAACTGATTGGTGCCACTGCTATCTGTGGGATCATTATGAAAAATTACCTCCCCAGTTCCTGTGTACAGAGTTGGCCAATCCACAGCTAGCCTCAAGGAGCAGCTACAAGGGCCTTGCGTGGATGCGGGAGGCAAGAGACCTCTCCGAGAGGTCTGCACTCCCTCTGTCATCTCATACTATATCCCCTTCAGGCCAAGGACTTGGCTTTTTTTTCCTTTCTCTTCTCTTTGTTCCAAAGATGAAAAAGTTGTTGATCCTGGCCAGGAATCTTGAATTCACTAAAAACCTTTAGGTATTTATTCCTTTACTGTCTCTTCCCTCCCTTGCACCGCATTTCACTTTGAACGTTTAAGTGAAGAAATCCTTGCGAACAAACAGTAAAACAGAGTTCACTGTTGTCTTTGAATGCCATTCATCATGACAGAGGCAGGAGAAGGAGTAGATAAAGCAATGGCTTCTCTGGAGGTTGTGTTCAAAACTTACCTGATGCTAATTTTGTAATCTTTGGCAAATTATCTAAGTTTTCTGTATCTCGGTTCTTGCCAAAAACATTATTGTGGTGCTGAGTTCAAAGGGTCTTTAGAAGTATCATCTAAGTTATTAAATATAAACCATTTAGGATAAAGCAAAAATGCCTGTTCATATGACTGCAATAAATATTTGCTATAATATTATTTGAGTAAAATACCCCACAATTAAGTGTTTGATTATTTCTCAGCCATTGTCAATTATTAACCTTTGGGGGCAGGCTTGTATTATATGCCTATAAGTTCTGGTTCACCTTTTTTTTTTTTTTTTCCAAATTTACCTTTGAAGGACATTTTCTGATATTCTTTGTTCTTTTTCCAATAAGTGAAAATGTTCTTCAGAAAATATAATATATTATAATAATATATTAAAATATAATTATATTATATTTTATAATTTAATTATAATTATATTAAAATATAATCAATCCTAAACTTTGTACTTAGCGTGTTCATATTTATTTGGAAGTCAGGAACCTAAACTCAAATTTTTCCAATTCTGGAGTTGAGTCTTCTGGGGTTTAGTTATTCTCAAAACTTAGTCCCAACCCTCATATTCATCCTATAGATTCACGTGTGTGTATATATTTGTGTATATAAGTATACATACATATTTTGTATTATATAGGTATATATATTGCCTATACACTGATATATTTTCTTTTTTTAATTTTTTAAAGGTTTTATTTATTTATTTGACAGAGAGCACAAGTAGGCAGAATGGCAGGCAGAGGAGAGGGAGAAGCAGGCTCTCTGCAGAGCAGGGAGCCTGATGCAGCACTTGATCCCAGGACTCTGGGACCATAACCTGAGCTGAAGACAGCTGCTTAACCAACTGAGTCACCCAGGAGCCCCAACTTACGTATTTTCAATCTAAGTTCACAAACAGTCACATTCATACTCTCATTGATTTATTTTTATGTATTCTCACTAGTATCTTTTGTGAATCTGCAATGCCTTTTCAAGGTCTGTGATAAAATTTTCATTCATGCAACCAGTATTTATTGAGCACGTGCTATGTGCCAGGCACCATATGAGATAGTAGTAGAGAGCACGAAGTCCCTGCAACGTACATTTTTGAGGAATAGGCTTATGGATTATGTACTAAAATAAATTATTTTGAAATAAAGTAATGCAATGTGTATTTCTGTGGTCAACCTTAAATTATCCACATGGATCTTTTCTCTCAACATTTTCGCCTTAAAACCTGGGGAATGTGAGTTATCTGAAAATGCTTAGTACATCCTTCCTGGATTCTTAAGAACTCTAAGATGATCATATTTTCCCAAAGATCCTGTCACTCAGCGTCATTCACTAGTTGGAGAAGCTGCTAATTTCTTTCTTTTTTCTTTTTTCAGTCTTCAAGATTCTATAGCAGACCATATCAACCCTCTTCTGCAAGCATTTATCAACTCTCTGCTGTTAGCATCTGGTGAGTTGTAGGGTGTACTAAGAAATTTATGTGTATGGCTTTATCCTGTCTTTTAGGGCTGAACTGAGAAATATCTTTTGTTAGCTTTAGCAAAGTCTTGTCTGTCGGCTGACATAGTTTATGCGTGGGAAAAGGGATCGGAGTTTCTACCACAACAGATTCTTTTTGCAGAAGGTTAGGTCACATTTTTACATAGCTTTTATATTACACACTAAATGTGGAAATTGCGTTGAAAGAAAAGTAAGGTAAGGAAAGGAATGTAAAATAATACCGTGTTTCGTTTTGTTTTGTCAGCAACCTTTAGTAATTGTAGTTTCAAATAGACTTTTAGAAATACTTATTTGAAGAATGTTAATTTAGTACCAAAGACCATGTTTTCTTTGAATGTAGCATTTGCTTTGAATGTGAAGATCTAAAAGTTATTCATTGTCAGTATTTTGGAGTCAGAGGTTTATGCATTTTTGTTTTTATAGACAATAAATCCATATTAACAAAAACATGCACTGAATGAGATTGCATTTTCATTTTCTTAATGTTAAATAGCAGATAAAACTTTTATGTTTAAAAGAAACTGTTTCCTTTCTTTGGGCTCAGGAGGGCACAGTGGGAACTGTGTTAGAGGATTAAAAATATTTCTTGTAATAATTTCTTAACTTTGTCCCTCCCACTACTAAGTATACAGATTTTTCATAATATTCTTCATATAGAAGGAAACATAAGGAGAAAACTTACACATTTTCCTCAGGTCAATGACATCATAGAGCAAAGACATTTCTGGCTTATAAATCTGTGCTGACAAATCACCTCTATTTAATGATTAATTAAAGGGCAGTTGCATAAAAGATGTATGTGGCAATTTTGACCTTGAAATATATGCTTTGGTCTCAGAAGAAATATGTAACAAAACATGAACATTTTTCAATATTTAAATTGGATGGAGAACTTGCTGGCTTTCTGGTAAGGTAGGAATAAGTACATATACTTCTGGAACAGGAAGTATAAAACATGTATCTATTTCTATTGATGCAAATGTGCTTTCTCAGACCCCTACACCTCCTCTCCACTCTACAATGTACTATGAATTACAACCCACGCACTGAAAAATAATACTACTTTAGCCACAATAAGTACATGGAAAACAGAGTCACAGAACCAGAAGAAAATGTGTGAGACATTCTTATCTAGAACCCACAACTGCAGGAACATGCTTAAGTAAGCTCTTTTAGATAAAATAGCTTTACATTCTCTTCTTGAAGATGTCTACAACCAGAAATGCACAATCCTCCCTAGAAGCACTTGATTCCTGGAGACTCCTTCTGAAGTCACTTCCCCATCCTCTAATAACTTCATCACATGTTGTATTTTGTCTCTGAAACTGGTTATGATATGAAATGGTGTTATTTGTTGTTTATTCTTTTGTTGATGGTCTCCTTCAATAGATGCACACTCTACTCTGTCTTGCTTATTTCTCTAACAGTTGATCCTTAACAGTTACTTATTAAAAATATGTTACATTGATAGAAAGAAGTTAAGAAGTTAGAGTATTAGGAAAGAAGAAAGAGGGAGCAAAATATTATTTTGACCTTATGCCTAGCTAAAATATCTTCTGCTTTCAATTAAGCTCATCTCCTGTTGTTCAGTCTTTAACAGATAAGGGTGGCAATGATACCACATTCTCCAACCAAATTCCCTCCATGTACTTGCATAAAACTATTTAGGACAGTTAGTGGGCAATCAATCTTACTTTACCCTTAATTTCTCCCAGAAGAAACAAAGGAAAATATATATAAATAAACAAGATAAAACAAAGCTTTAATTGATGATGGCAGAAAACTATGAATTATTAGTTTCAAAGAGTATAAAATCTTATTGCTTAAAAGAAACTATTTTAAATAGCAGCGAGTTCAAATACAAATTAAAAAAAAAGAAAGGAAAAATCATTAGATGAAGAAAATGGTTCTAAGGGAAAATATGACAGAATAAGTATTGGTGGTGGGGAGTAGCTAAGTAGGATATAAGTTCCAGGCAATACTCAAGTTACCTGGACTGTCACTGACATTCATCCTTACGTTCTCCAGTTCTTAGCTATCTAAATTCCACATTTTAGCTTTGCAGAGTGAACAGATTTGCAAGGCCTGGATTCTTTCAAAAGGATATTTGATAGGGTAATGGCATTTATTACAAAAACACATTGACTTAGACTATCCCAGTCCAAGCAATAAGTGGAAATTTTCTCTCCCCAACATATGTGTTTATTGGTGAGTAAGATGCAGGTCCAAGAATGATTATGGATGAAAGAACATGACAAAGTTCAATCATCTGAAGCAGAAATAAAATCATAAATCTGAGCAATGAAGGTTTCTCATCAATAACCAAGAGGTGCATTCTCTTCTTTGCTTTGCTCTATATTTTCATTATTATGACAGAAATATGAACATATTGAAATGCTCTTCTAAAGCAACATTTGAAAGATTTTTACTTCATGCATTGCATTTATTTGGTAAAAAAAACTATCTGTAGAAATAGATGTGGATAAATTGAAGCATATTTCAATATTAAAACGAGCAGGAAACTAGACACTTGATGTCCTTTTGCCTCTGTATAAACTTGTTGACAATTCCATTTATGGGATCAGGGAGGCAATGAGAAGAAAACTTTTCTTTCAGGAAAAAAAAGTTTAAAACCTAACCTTTGGGTATGATTTTTGGAAAACATTCTAAATCTGTAACAACTGTATTGGGAGGAGGGGATCATAAAATTACATATAGAGGACTTTTACCTATTTGATGAGGTTAAATGTGATGTCAAAATACCATTTTAAAGTATAGGGAGAAGGATATGATAGAGGATGAATCACAACAGATTGGTTTTAATAATACTAGGGCTGGTCTCATTTTGAAAAGATACTATATAAGCATGGTGGTCAATGGGATGTGATTTGGTGGTGGTAATAATAGAGGACATGTGGATGGGATGAAGGTGGAAAGATTTCTTCAAAATCACCTCTCCATATTCTTCCATGCTCTATTAACTGATGACAAAATATCAACCTAATAACACATTTCATTGACTACAAAATTTGAAAGTGATTTCAAGGGTTACAAGTTGCTTATTCATTCATTAATGCACCGTATTTTTAATTGAGTTCCTATGTGCTGCATCTATTGTGCTAGATGTTAAATACAAAATGGTGAGCATTAATTTGCTTTTATTTCCCTTATGTAAAAAGTGGAGATTAGAGTTTCTCCCCCTGCTTATGTCGCAGAGCTCGTTTTGAGCTCAAGCAAGATCATACAATCTATGCAATGACGTATAAAACACATAATAATAATAATGGTTGCAATATCCCATTTTAGGAAGGAAAATACTCAATTTTGAAAGTTTTTTTCCTTACTGCCATTAACATATGCTCTGTTGCAGATTAATACAGAAGGAGAATCAGAACAGCTGATGGTGGGAATGACTGCTATTCCATTAAGAGAGGGAAAGAATTTTGAAACTGTGAAAGCAGAAACACTGGAAAGAAAATTTCCTTTACAATTTTGTTTGGTGCCAACTCCTTGCTTGCCAGAGCTTATAACAACTTGAGCTACACTGCTTGCCATTGGGTTTTAGCTTAGTGTTTCTCAAACCCCAATTAGTCATGTATCAACTTCACAGATTTTTCCCATTACCCATTTATAACTTTTATTAATATTTAATTAATATTTTCTTTAAATCAATAATGTGTTATATACCAAATATTATGAATAGTTTAAAAACACAAAGATTAAATAACTCCTTTAAGGAAGAAACCAGTACTGCTTACTATAATAAAAGGTAGATACACAACCCAATAAAATTAAAAAAAAAATACTTTATTTAATGCTAGGTAGGTTCCATTGTCTAACCAAGGCCCTGAGTCTGAGGCCAAATGGTTTGCTCCTTCTTCGCTATGAAGGTTATTGAGTGTTTATTGAGTAAGTGCTAAAGAATATTACAGATATGCTAGCACCAAACTGAGAATTTCCCTTTGACACAATCAGAAGGCTGGAAAGATAATAAGAAGTTCAAAAAGGACTAACTTTCTTACTCAGTGATAGAATATTATTTAATGAGATTTCTTATAGTACCTCAAATGTCTTGCGGAAGTCAATATCATATAATGCAAAGCCCTAGTGTAGCTGGTCTGAACTTTATGACTTTAGATCTAACTATATACCTCTTTATTCTTCTTATTTCATTTCAACAGAGTGGCCAATGAATTCTACTGCACAGTTGCAAAAGACTTTGTAAAGAGGATTACCCATCCCCCCCAGCCCTACATGCTGAATTCCCAAATTGTTCATTCCACTATGGGTATCATTATTATTATTTAGAAGGCAGAAAAACTGGCACTTTAAGAAGCTAAAGAATGTATTCAGAACCAAGCCTGGCATGCCCCTTCTGTAGACACTGGGGGAGGAGGCAAACTTATAAATATGCTAGCAACGTCTTGCACAAGAACACATGGTAGATTAGTGGGCAGAACAAAATGATCTTTAGGGTCTTGCTCTTAAGTTTCCTGACCAGAAGATCACAGTCCTTTCTTAAAGATAAGAAACTTCAAGCCTCAAACCAATGAAACATAACTTAGAGAATGGCCCCATAGGACTTACCTCCTGTTAGCATGAGGGCACATTTGCACATACAGTTGTCATTATCTGCATCTTTAGTGCTGAAATCAGCACCATGTAAGATCAGGCTGCTCTGTTTTCCTGCGGTCCCAGTGTGACCCTTTAAATACAACCTGAAGTTAAAAAAAAAAAAAAAAAAAAGGAAAAGATAAGCCATTCAACAGAATAACAGAACCCAGAAGACCAGTTTGTTGAATCTTTGCCTTTTTCATAATTTTCTCCCTTCTTTGTACTCAACCCTTCTAACAAACTACTATAAGACCTGAGAAAGAAAGAGAGAGAGAGAAAGAGAGAGAGAGAGAGAGGAAGGAAGGAAGGATGAAAGAAAGGAGGAAAGAAAGAAGGAAAGAAAGAGAGAGAAGGCAAGAAAGGACTCTTTAAATCCTAATAAAATTCTCTATGCTTTGTGTGCTTGGTGTTTGTTTCATAATGCATATACAAACTCATATGGTTCTCTGATAGTGCACGATCCACAAAAGGAAAATGGGTTTATTTTATTAATCTCCAAAGAGAAAGTACAGTACCTTGTAGAGTGTCATTACGGCATATAATTATGTTAATATTGAATAGTGATGATGTCATAAACATTACTCTTAATAGCAATATTAATAATAATTCTCATTGATTGAGGACTTACTCTGTGCCAAACACTCTGCTAAATTCTTTCTAGTTATTATTTAATTTAATTTTATATTAAATTTTTCATCTAGGCATCAATATACCAATTTAGTATGCTAAGATTTAGAGGAGATAAATAAGCTGGAATTTGGCTCTTTAACTTTAAAATCCAAGTTCTTAATCAGTGTACATTCTCTGAACAAATGTTTGTTAATCATATACATACAGCAGAAATTGTTCTAAGTACTTAAGATGTATTAGACAAAGGGCCATGCCCATAAGGGTCTTACATTCCAGTTTATCCCTAAAATTACGTTCAAAATGCCAACTGTTTAATCTCAATTATGGCATTCTTCAAAGAACTTAACCTACCTTACTCTCTAGAAACATTTCTTATATAAAATTTACATTAACCTAGATCACAGGCTCTCCAAAAGTTGCACATATAGAAAATAATCTGGTTATTTGTGGAAAAGGCCTTTTCACTAGGCCTAGGAATTTATACTCTCAATTAGTATCTCATACTACTCTTTGCATATTGAAGAATTCTGGTCTAGAATGTAAAAACTAGTGGACAAATCATGATCAATGCCTACAGTAGTTCCCTGATGTCTGGTCATTTCTTATTGATCCTATACTTTGCTTCCACATCCATCTGTATACTTCAAACAAATGCAAATTTGCTCAGGTCCTTGAGTGGCTCCTCAGGGGTCAGAATAACTAAACTAAGGTTGTCAGAAGTGTCACTTTGATATTCAAGGCCTTCTCTGGTTGAGACTCTACCCTTCTTTCTAATTCTACCTAACATGGTTCATCTGTTCTCATTCATCAAAATCATCCAGCAATATTCCTTTCATATCCATGTATATTACCACTTCTGTACCCAAGTCTTATTTATGAATCTTATTCATCCACAAAATAGTTAATATCTTTGTATGAGGGAGACACTACTAGGACCTGGGCCAGCTCTGAATAAATTTTACATTATTATTAGGCATAAATAATACAGGTCAATTAATATTTGGATTTCATTTTCTCACATATATATTTGACTTGTGTTTGCACCTAAGGATATGTAAAGGCCCCCTATTATTTTGTGAAGTTAGTATTAGTTTAAGCAAATAACAGTATTATTGTATGCTCTGCCAAACATTCTACAGATAATCTGCAGAGATTTTTGAGTCAGAGCAAAATATACAATTAAGTCCTACTCAGGTTTTGTTGTTTTTCAATGATTAATAGAACCTGCGGTTAACAGAAAGTTGAAGGAAACCTCTAAAGCTAAATTATCATACACAAGCTTGTATTTTAAGGCTCTGAGAGGCAGGCTAAAAGTCACTGGTGATAGAAAATTGTAGAATTTTTGTGTGGATTTACATTCCAGGTTACAGGTAGCCCACATGTGGGTGGGTTTCATGAGAGAAAACAAAGATGGGAGGTCACGAATGGGAACCTGGGACAAGTTACCTGGGTGAATTTACAACCTTCCAGATTTGACCACTTTCTCAGCCTTTCAGAGATAGACACACACTTGCAAAGCTAAGGAGACTTTTTGTCAGTTCTTCATTTACAGTCAAAACTGAGACACTGTGGGGTCCAAGATCAGGTCTTCTTAGAGAGAATTTCACACAGAAAGCCAAATTGTAATTGGAAAGTTGCTTGTTTGGTGAACACAGAATCAGTTGGGGGAAGAAGATGAACAATTCTAAAATTAAATAGCTGTGAGTCTGCAGGCTTGAAATCTCTACTCCTATGGGACTGGCTGAGTTTAGCCCACAGGTGCTCTTGGATGAGCCATGCTTATTCCAACTCTGATTCTTGGCTTCTCTATGATTTTTGATGACTTTCCTTATTTTTTTCAAAAGGTAAGTCAAATCATTATCTCTATAGCAGCTTTAAGCTCACTGATGGGGAGAGAGATTCCAGAACACATTGTTTTCTACAGCTTCATTTTCAGCACAAATGCTCAGTAGATATTAAGTGAGTGACTACTATGTGGTGGGTATACTTCATACTTTTATCATTTCACAAGAGGGTTACCATTTAAGCCTCATAGTTTACAATGGTTTCTTTGTGTTGCCATAGCAACTGGAATACCCAAATACAACTTTAGAAAGTAGAGAAAAGCATAAGGAAGGAAATAAAGAGCAACCCAAATCTCATCTCTGAATATAACTACTTTTGACATTATGGTATATATGCACTTAGTCTT
Source organism: Taxidea taxus jeffersonii (assembly GCA_003697995.1). Taxonomy (NCBI): domain Eukaryota; kingdom Metazoa; phylum Chordata; class Mammalia; order Carnivora; family Mustelidae; genus Taxidea; species Taxidea taxus. The sequence goes on from ML104840.1 coordinate 44,170, forward strand.
GTCCTTGTTTTTTTCCCCACTCCAAATTGAAAATATTATCTAATGTTACCTATTTTAAATATATATATTTTTAAGTATAATATCTGATCATATTCTTATAAAATTTTTGAACAATGCACAGGAAGTTGCTCCCAGGTCTGTCTCCTCTATCTCTTTAGAAATAATAACTTACATGAGTTTTGCATCTTTCAAAACAATTTGTCTTCATGTATAAATACAAATGAAAATGAGACCATACTCAACAGATTTCTTTATACCATGCTTTCCATATGTAATTGTATGACCATTTTTCCATGCCACTTCTTATTCTTCTCCAGCATCATTTGGAAGCTACTATATTACTATATCATCAATTGTTACAAGTTTAAGGGTGCTTTCATTTATCTCTAAGTATGTATGTAAGCATGTAGAAAGAAGTGTAGAATAAAAATCAACAACGTCTTTTCCTGACCTTTACCTCTATGATCTTCATTATTGCTCTGTGTTATAGTTTGTAAGTAAAAAGAGACATTTTTCCAGATCCTTTTAATCAACATTAGAAGCTCAGTCTTCTAGTTCTGGTAGCTCTTCTCTGGGTTATTACAGAAGTCTAACAACTGGTCTCACTGCCTTAAGTCTTGCTCCTTCCCTTTTGACCTAAAATCCATGCTCCAAAGTGGCTCATTCAAAAACCTGTATCTCATTGTTCCTCTACTACGGTTAAAATCCCTCAGTTGTTCTCCCAACACATGAGAGATAAAGCCCAGATTCCTTACTGTGGTTTACAAGGACTTAGAAGATCTTGCCCTCCTCTACTTTTTCCCACACCACCCAACCACCCACAATTCTCATTGCTTATTTCCTGTCCATGTATCTAATATTCCAGGCTTATCAATTACTTGTTCCCTTAAAACAATAGACTCTCACTTCTCTGTATATCTGCATGGGCTGTCCCCATTCCTGGAAGGTCCATTGTACAATATATACATATATTAAGCCATTGTGTTGTACACCTGAAGCTAACATAATGTTATATGTTAATTATATCTCAATGAAAAAGAAACAAAAGTAGAAAAGACCAATATTTAGGGGACTTTCACTGTATAAGACTGAGTAGAACCTGTAATTTACATACAGAGTATTCATTTCCCCTGAGTCTATTACCTTAGCATGTCATAGGGGAGCTGCTCATGCTCTTCCAAGGAAGAAGTACCCATGGATAGTCATTTTCTATGAAATTGAAATAGGGGGAATAGAGATGGTGTTTCATAAAAAATAATTTTTCTCACACTATTTTAAGAAATTTACAAATGAGGACAACTATGCTTCTGTGGAATCCCACAATGATTTTGGGAGCAACTATGTAGTCAAGGATAGGTCATCTGAATAGTCAAAGGGCTCATTCTTTCTTAGCAGTTATTTAGCTAGTACAGAGTAGCAATTATTGACCAAAAGCCAACAATTCGAGCAGGTTATTTGATAAAGGCAAACTAAGAGTTGGCCATTTACTAATGCCAAGTATTTTTTCTAATTAGATAAGAAAATTTATTTGAATTGAGGCTCAAGTGGAATATTTAGGTGGTTCTTTTAAATAGTGGTTCTAATTTCTAATGTCTTTATTTTAATTATCTATGACTTCCTCTATTCTACTAATGAAACTTCACTTTAAAAAAGAAAAGTTGATATACAGAAGGGCAAAAGTTGGCCTTACATCTGAATATGGTGAAAGGAAACTTGAAGTGTGAGTCATCAGAGAAAATACTGCCCCAAAATAACACCATGGGAATCCTGGACATCTATTTCTTGTGTTCAGCTCATATAGATGCAGCTTGCATGAAGGATGATGTGTTGGGAGATAAAAACCAAACGTTATTCCAGAATAAAGTATTTGGCTTAGGGACAAAAATATGGAAGATTAAAAAAAAACCCAACCAAACAAACAAAACCTCCAAATAAGACAAAAACTCCAAAGAAGATGTGATCAAAAAGGCAGCCATAAAGTAAAATCATGGTGTTCATCCTTTCAAACCCATTTTTCCTAATTAATGAGGATAAAAATCTCACATATTCTTGCATGATTTGGTCATTGTCTATAAAGAATGTCAGCCATTATGATCTTTTCAATTAACGTCTTTAGGAAAAATGAAACAGATAAGTGCATGTTGAAATTGGTCAAGATTCCTAGTCATCCTCAAAGAAAATATAGTTATTCTTTTTTTTTCACTTACAGAAATTTATATAACCAGAAAGGCCAAATCATATTTCTTTTTTTTTTTTTTTTAGGTTTTATTTTTTTTTTAAGTATCTCCTTTTTTTATTTTTTTTATTTAAGCTTTTTTTATTTAAACATATAATGTAACCCCACCACCCTCTCCCAACCCCTCTCCCCCCCACCCCCCTCAGTTTGTTTTATGACATTAAGAGTCTCTTTTGGTTTGTCTCCCTCCCGATCCCATCTTGTTTCATTTTTTCTTTTCCTTAATAAATGTAGGACAATTGTGAGTTCTTTTATGAAAGAACAGGCTTCAAAATGCTGATACCCTATGAATCATCACAAGTGATTCTGTAACTTCTTTCAAATAGGCAGTCCAGGGTCGTGAGCCTGGTTTCTAATTTTGTCTACTTAAGAGACTGCCATACTTCTCACCATTTTTACATCTTTACTGTATTTAGGGAAGCAAGAGTCTCTTTCATTACCCAAGGCAGTGGGAGTGGTATGTATGACAAATTGAAGTTTGGCCTTGGCTCTTTTAAACAGTAGAAAGACTCTCAGATATCTGAACTTTAAGGTCTTTCAGACTGACAAGCTGAGGAGATCTCATACAGCAGATTTCCATTCTGGCTCTGAGCTCTCTCCCTGCCACCATATGGAACTAGTTTGTCTTTCTCACAATCACTTGAAGAAAATACAAAATGACCCCCATGGTTTTCTTTCAAAGCCTAGTAGCAATGACTCAATCTGACAGAGTTTCTCCACATGGCTGTCTCTTGGTTGCTGCTGCTCCAGGGTTGACTCTGCTCTATCCACCCTCCCTTCCTTTTCAAAAGAGCTAGGCACCATCACCAAAGAGGGCTAGCAGAACATGTCTTTTAGAACTGAGTTTAAATGATACAGGTGGCATCTTCTTCTGAAAATAAAGATAATTTTCTCTTATCAAACCACATATAGGCAAAAGAGTGTTCTACACTTTCAGCAAAATTAAACATTAGCTTGGTGCTATAAAGGCATCACTGGGAAATATACAAATAATTAGTATTGTTGGAAAGAGGGTAAGAGAAAATTTCAGGAGATGCTAAACTGCTCAAAAATTTTAGTGGAAGAGACCAGCTTTGGAGGCTGTGGAGGACATGGACTCTTGGAGACGGATGAAGAGGATATTTTCAATTAAAGGGCTATGAAATCCACAGCACAATTACATTTTGAGGTTATCTAACATTAAAAAAAAAACCCAGATAAGAAAGAAAAAGGTTCCCATTAGTCATTTTAATGTTCTGGGAATGCCAAGTAAAAAGGCAGGCAATGAACTTATTTGGATACTAAGCATTTGAGGTAGATTTTTAGTCTTTTTATTGTATTAGTATTTGAAGTTGAAATTCTTTATGTTTAAAATGTCCTATTTGTTAGTATGCAGAGTTCTAGCGGAAACTACTAAGATTGGAAGACTTAAGATAAAGAAAAGAATATAAATTTATCTTAGAAGAGACTTGAGTCCTATATTGGACTTTGCTAATATAGTAAAATTATCTTTAGCTAAATAATATTTTCTATTTTTTTTTCAGAATAACATCTTTGACACAAACATTTTGTTCTCTCTAGTTCAGGATTATCTGAGTGCATCTTTTTCTTTTTTTTAAAAGATTTTATTTAGTATTTATTTGACAGAGATCACAAGTAGGCAGAGAGGCAGACAGAGAGAGACAGAGAAGCAGGCTCCCTGCTGAGCAGAGAGCCCGATGCGGGACTCGATCCCAGGACCCTGGAATCATGACCCGAGCCAAAGGCAGAGGCTTTAGCCCACTGAGCCACCCAGATGCCCCATCTTTTTCTTTTAAATGAACAGAGCTTTACTGATTTGGTCCCTTTCTCCCTATCTTCACAAGTCCAAAATGAACCATCCTTCAAGACAATCTGAAATATTACACAGAAAGCCTCCTCTCTTCTTTCTCCTCTAACTTGTCATTGCACAGATAAGTTGCTTCTCTTGTGGCACATCCCAATTTACCTATTATTATTTATATATGTATTATTTATATATATGCTTCTCTTTATTATCATCATTTATATATGTGCTTTTCCTTCCTTATCATATTGTCAGCTCCTAATAAATATTAACATCTGTTATCTTTGTAAACTCCATATATTATATACATAACAGACATTCAATAAATATTACTGAGTCAATTATGAACTAAGAGTTACAATTGTTTAGAATTTAAGTTTTACTCATCTCAAGAGATGGCTTTTATGTAATACCATTTTAGCTTTAAACTGAGTTTCATAATTCAAGCCCCATGGACATTAATTTTCCGATTTGAAATCAGAAAGGTCTACCTTATTTTGAACCCAGATGCCTGAATAATGATCTTTTAGTTTAAATATTTATTCTTTATAAATTAAAATTCCAATCTTTTGAGAATTCTGTTTCTCTTGCCATATAATAGAGTACTTTATTGGCTGAATCCAGCATGTGATCATTTTTCCCTTTCTTTACCCATAATCGATACTGGGATAAATCCTTGAAAAGATCACCCAAGGCAACTCTTCCTGTAAATCCATCCTTCCTCCCCAAAAGTTTCTTCATCACATTCTCTTCCTGAATTGGTGTCATTTGTTCTCAGCCGACATTGGGCCATTGAGGAATCAGCAGAATTTCTGTATATTAAACTAGCCATTATGCTAAGAAGGAGTGCATTATCTTACTTACTTTTAGCTTCAGGTGCCCTAAGGTAGATATGTTGTTCATTTTTTTAAGATTTTATTTATTTATTTGATAGACAGAGATCACAAGTAGGCAGAAAGGCAGGCAGAGAGAGAGAGGGGGAAGCAGGCTCCCTGCTGAGCAGAGAGCCTGATGCAGGGCTCAATGCCAGGACCCTGAGATCATGACCTGAACCGAAGGCAGAGGCTTTAACCCACTGAGCCACCCAGGCGCCTCAATGTTATTCATTTTTTAACATGTTTAGTGGATGATGTACAAGTGTGAAAAATGCTTGAAATAGTGATGGTCATGGGAATCTGTGCTGATTAAGAAAGATAAATTCCCAGTTACAGAAAATGCAGCTCAATTATGAGAAACTTCAGAAAAATGTCTCTCCCTTAATTTAGAAATATTAACATAATGTAGGACTTTGTAAAACTGAGTTTATCAATCACCCAGGTCTCAAGCTCTTGACACTGGAAACATTGCTACCAGCTATCCCTGTTTCAAACTCAAGTAAAATAAAGTTTTCAGTGTTTCTCAATAATGTGAAGATTGCCTGTGTTCAATGCTCACAAAAAATTCTTCCTCTAATGAAAACAAAGAATTCACATACTATTATTTCTGTGCCTTTGCATAACATTGAGAGTACACTCTATTCCGTGCATATAAAATAATTTTCATGAGATCTGTGATAATGAAACCATACTTCCTTAAAGTTTAGAAATACACATTGTACTAATTCCCTAGTTTTAGTTCTAAATAAAATAAAGTCTTCTAGTATTCATCCCCTTTTCTAAGAATACATTAAAAAAAAATGAGTGCCAAGATGAATCACATAGCACCAAGACCTCTGTAAAAAATACAAACGGTCCCTTAAACATATTTCAGTCCCCTTGGTGGCACATGTGGCTGGCAGAGCCAGCTCAAAGTGACTGGCTCACTGACTAGACACCATTCTGGTGCCTAAAAGACCAGGTCTATGGCCATCTCAGAGAGTTTACAGGTTTGCTTTTTTACCAAAAATTAAGTCAAGACCTTGTTAAACTTGTGATGGAAATTGGTGATTTTTTTAGTATGAACAAGTTCAAGGGAGGTAGATCTGTTCTCATTTTAATTTCTGTTTAAAGAGCAGCAAGAAATTTTCTTTCCAGCATCCCCTAGGGGAAGACAGAAAGAGGGGAAAGGGTGAATAGAATGTTGAAAACCATTGAGAGGCATTGTCTGTTGTTGTTTTTTTCCCCCGAAAAGGAAATACTTTCTCTTGTTGTACTTGGATAATGTACTGCTATAAGTTCTGCAAATAAGGCTTTAGTGTGCATAAGCAGATTCTTCTGTTGACCAAAATCATCACTGTGCTTATTTCTCTTCAAAATTAGTATAAGTTAGTGTCCAACCTCCTTATCATGGAACATGGCCCTCTGTTTTCTGTAGCACAGCGAACTCCCACATACAGTTTACTTGCTATTGTCTAATAAGGCACTTCCTTCTTCCACTTCTGCAAGTCCACCTTGCTCCTCATTGCTGGAATCTCAAGACTTTTCTCCTTCTGCCATCGTCCTCCATACTTGCCTCAGGAGCACCCAGTCATATTTCACAAATCCCCATGGATTTCCTCCATGAAGCTTTTCTGGTCCCCTTCAATCTTCTCCAATGTATCCCATCCATCCTCAACCCCAACTGAATAGACCACTTTTCTTTACTGCCCAACTAGAGCCTAATTCTAAGTATTCTTATGCCAAGACTTTGGGTGTGGAGCTGAATCACACAGAAATATAAGTAAAATTTAGTTTTTTTCAGTTATTCTGGGGACAGGATCCATAGCGTCATCATTTTTTTTAAAAGGTCCACAATTCTTTGATTTAAAAAAAAATACATGCCAAAACATACCAAAGCTGCAACTTTTGTTTTAAGTCAACTATATCATGTTTTCTTCTGTCTTCTAAACTATTAACATCACAGAACCAGAAAGCACGGGATCTCCTTTTAGAGTCATGAAAGTGTTAGTTCTGCATCAATATCACCTGGGTGTAGTTGGTAGAACTGAGATCTAGGTCCTATCCTAAGATCAGAATCTCTGGATATGGAACCCAGAAATCTGCACTTTAAACAAACACCCCAATTGACTATATGGATACTTAAGTATGGAAACAACTGAATCGTATTGGGGAAATATTGGCAACATGATAAATGTTTCATGGCTAGCTGGCTGGATGAACAAATAAATGCAGACCCTGGTTTCAAATGATTATAACAACTTTTAAGAAAGTAGTTCTAGTGAAGTTATGTAGGTTAAAACAAAACCATATCTACTTAAGAAATAAAATAATTATGGATATTAGACAACTGCATGTTTGAAATTATTATATTTTTATTTTTTCAAAAGATTTATTTATTTATTTATTTATTTGAGACAGAGAGAGACAGCAGTTGGAGGGGCAGAGGGAAAGGGAAAGAGACAATTCCAAGAAGACTCTGTGCGGAGCACGGGGCCTGATGCATAGCTCCATCTTAGGACCCTGAGATCATGACCTGAGCCAAAATCAAGAGCCAGATTCTTCTGACTGAGCCACCCACGTGCCCCTAAAATTACTGTTTTTTAACAAGTCAAGGAAATACTAACTTAAAATCATTTTATACAGCTGTTTAGTTGAACTCCTAACTGAGCCACATAAGAAAGAAGTACTTTTGATTCTTTCACTAGAATAAGCAGACCAACATCAACACTGGCATTGTGATGTTAGTACCAAGAGGCAAATATAAGCACTTTGCAAATATTTTAAACATTTGACTAAATATTTAATATTAAAGTTGAATGTTATGATGCTACTACTAACATGGGATTTGTAATTGATGCATTTAATTTTGACACTTATTGATACTTGGCATAATTATTTAAAATGGTTTTAAGATGTTTATGGTTGAAATGGGTAAAGCCTCTTGAAAAAGAAGTAAGTCATCTAGAAAGAAAAACTATTGTACAAATTAAAGGGTAATAAATATTGTATACTGTCATTGTGACAATTTGGAATTCTACTCAAAAAGCATAATTAACTAAATCTTGTAATTTTCATTAGCCCTCAGTTAGTTATTCATCTAAGATGAGTTCTATAAAATCAAGGTTTACTGTCACCTAGTGGCAGCTATCAAAATTGTAGGCAGAGAAACTGGTTCTCGGAGCGCACAGAGGACTTACCAGTGGCAACATAGCATCCTTTTCCAAGATCAGTTGGCCTAGGGAACAAGGTTCCTCTTACCAAAGTTTTAGAGAGATCAAAGTTTAATCACTTATCAAAGAAACAAAGGGGCATAAAATAAAAAGAAATATATACATAAAGGTAATTCTATTCTAGAAAATAATTTTTGAGCTATAAGGAATTTTTACAAATTATTTATAGGACAGAAAATTGAGAATAAGAGAGACACAATAATGCCCATGGACATTTAAATTATTAAAGACAGGATCAGAAGAAACAAATTTTATCTGTTAGAATATATGCTTTGAATGTACTTAATTCTAGAAAGTAACTTCTGGATTTCCCTTTATTGAGAGATGATCAAATGATGGGCAGTTATGAGATCAAAGCTCAAATAATTTCTACTCGTATTAATACCTGTGACTGTGTACCATGCCTATTTTCTCATATGAAAACAAGGTATCTGGTGCATTCATATGCTCACTGAATATTAGGTATTAACTGTTACTTAATATTTTGGCGAACTTAGGTATATATCTTGAGTTTTGATTAAAAATGTTTCATAAACTTGAGAAGCTTAGTAGTAGAAGAAAAGAGTAACACACACAGTTATTTAATAAATACTTATTAATGACTTATAACAGAATGTGAATACTGGATAATTATCCACAGACTGCTGTGGATCTAGGGGAGCACAAAACATCCAAACTGGCCTGACAGTGAGGGTGATGCATTTCTCTGGGAAATCAGTATAGAGAGATTAATAGGGGAGGGCTCTCAGGATCAATCTGGGCAGAGAGAGGAAAGCAGTACTGAACAGAGAGAGGATGGGTTCATACACAGTTACAGTAAAGAGCTCAGCTAATCCCATGTGGAATTCTGGACCTCGGATGGCCCTTCAGAATTGTCCCAAATTGGGGCAAGGGGTCCATTATACACTCCTATCTTGACTAGTCACTGGATACAATCTGTCTGCAGGAAGGAAGAATGACTGGATGATGTGACTTTCTTCAGCCACAGGCAATGCTCAAGCAGGGGACCAGCTACAAGCTGTAAAACAGCAACATTTCCAGAAGGTGAGAGGAGGAGGGCTGTTGTTCTGAAAGGAGACACAGCACACATCACAACACATACCATAATACGTACTGGGAAAAACTTCTTGGAATAAAGGGGAGTCTTAAAGATTTAGAAGATGTATCCAAAGTTGAGTCTATATGTGGGGTATAGATATAACATAATAAAGATACAGAAGGTTTAGAGAAATTGCAAGTAGTTTCTAGAACATAATAATGAGGGGTATTTGGTTAGGTGAGGTTGTGGGAGAGTATATTAGTGAAAGCTGAATACATAGGTAGGGTCAGGTCATAAAGACTTTTAAGTGACAGACTTTAATGTATAGTTGATTTTTTTTTTTAAGAAAGCGTGATTTGGGGAGGAGGGCCAGAAGGAGAGGGAGAGAGAGAGAATCTTAAGCAGACTCCACACCCATATGGGGCTCAATCTCATCACCCTGAGATCATCACCTGAGCCAAAATCAAGACTTGGATGCTTAACTGACTAAGCAACCAAGGCACCCCAACTTATACAGAGTTGAACATTGTTGAAATAGATGAATAAGAGCAGAGACCAAAGTCAGATTATCTTTTAGAAAAACCATCCCAACAACAGTGTGGATGATATATTTGAGAGCATCAAGATTGGAGTCAGGAAAGCTATACAATAGTTTGGGTGTTAGATGATGAGGACCTGAAAAGTACTACCTCTCAAGAAGAAGCATTTAATAATTTCACATTAATTGTGTGTTATCTTACATGATGTGTTTATCATGACACTCTCACATTTTTTTTTCTTATTTGTATTCTCCTGGGTTCCATAGATTTTATTTTTTATCTGAGAAAATCATTTGGGGTTTCCTTAGAGGATAAAAGGAAAATATGTATATTCTATGTACATTTGGAAGCTTATCTATCTATTCAACAACACTTACTTTTATCAATATGTATCCAGAGCATGAGAAAGATTTTTTAAAATTAGATTTATATATTATGACCACAGCTATAATAAGGGTTTCCAAAATAAAATTTCTGTTAAGACAGAATACTTAACAACAACAAAAAAACCTCTCAAAAAACATCTGAATTTAATTTGGAAGGGGAAAAAATACAGAAAGTTGAAAAATATAAAACAAAACCTAAAACCTAACATGAATTCCATAGCTCTGCTTTTAGTTGAAATTTACTTGAATCTGAGCAGGTGAGATGACCAAAACCACAGTTTCTTTATAATTCAAAATGTGTCTGGTAATAGCTACCTCAAAAATTCATTGTGAAAACTGAATGCCTAATGTGTTAAAAACCACTTCATACATTATAAGACACTATACAATGATAGTACTTATCCTTTTAATGAATTATCACAATGAGACATCCCTTTTTCATTCAGAAGGAAGAGAAACAAGTGGGGGAAAAGCAGTGGCAAAGCTGGACATCTGGACCTCTAACTCAGGCCACGCTTAGTGTTCCTGGCTTGAGTGAGTGATGATACAGGTGGGGAGGGAAGTCACAAGGGTATACTCCCTTTTCAAGCTTATGTTTCATTTTCTTTGAAAGAGTGAATAAGACTGTTTTACAGTGTGCTTATTTTCAGTAAGTTCTCACCAGAATAGGCATTATGTTTTAATGAGTTCTAATTTCCCATTTGATGCCAACATGAATCTTATACTTAATTGCATGAAGACGTGATGATTACAGACTTATTTTCTGCTGGGTCTTGGCAAGTCAGAGCGCCAGAGCCACCAACCTCATTACAGCAGCATTACAGAGGAGGAACTACAGCAAACTAGGTAGGAGTCAAACGTTGCCAATTTAAGTCTTTCTTCCTTGGGAAAAAATGCTGCTTATTTCTGGACCTCAGCTTTCTTTTCTTGACAACCCAGAGGACTGGAATTAAAGTATTAAGTGCCCTCTGGATTTATAACCCTGACTCTCAAGGTTCACAATTCTCTTAAAAAAGAAAAGCGGGTAGTTGTCTTTCTCCAGGTGACTTATTTCGCTAAGCATAATACGCTCTAGTTCCATCCATGTCATCGCAAATGGTAAGATTTCATTTCTTTTGACAACTACCACATGATCTCCCTGATATGAGGAAGTGGAGATGCAACGGGGGTGGGAGTTAAGGTGGTAGGAAAAGTAAAAATGAAAGAAGATGGGATCGGGAGGGAGAAAAACCAAAAGAGACTCTTAATGTCATAAAACAAACTGAGGGGGGTGGGGGGAAGAGGGGTTGGGTGAGGGTGGTGGGGTTACATCATATGTTTAAATAAAGCTTAAATAAAGTAAAAAAAAAAAAAGAAAAAGAAAAGCGGGGATCTTAGAGGTTATGACTCACTCTTTCTGGGAAGACTTGCTTTTCAATCAGATCTGCATCAGATGATTGAAGGTCAGAATCATACAGTAAAAGAACAGGAAATGCTCAATATTCAATGCACAATGTGGGGCATTCTAAGAAGTAAGTGCTCCTTCCTCACACAGATGCCAGAATGACATTCATCCATGAACCCTGAAGCCTACTTTGGACTCTGACCATCTTCCTAAACCTGTCCATGCACTCTTTGTCTTAATACCACCCCAGCCTCACAAACATGTGTGCAGGTGTGTGCATAGACACACAGGCACACACACCTACCTAACTACTAAGAACTGAGAGATATTTTGAAAAGGAACCAAGGCAAATTCTTCAGAAGCCTAGAAAAAGACTAGACTAATTATTTGCTAGTCCTATTGTCAGGCTGTCTGACATTAGCCAAGTTTCATTCAGTTTCAAGTTTCAGGTCAAAACATTTACATAAGAGTATCCCTGATGTTTTACAGTGGTTTCTCTTGTTCTAAAACTCCCCAAATATTGACCTCCTTGGAAACATTTCTTCTTACACTCCATTGCATTTTATAAATATCTCTTCTTTGGTTTCTTGAGTTGCCATTATGTATACCCTCATTACCCTCCCATGAGATGATGAAAACTCTTTAGATCCATTTCTCATCCCTCTGTTGTGGTGACATCACCACTGTTTGTTAAGAAAATGATTCTTATGTTTCCAAGGATCCAATCCTATGCATAATCCATTAAAATGAGATGTGTCCATGAAAAAAGTTGTAGATTCAAAGGCTACAAAAATAGTGTGTCTCAAAAAGATATAAGCAGCAAAAACGAGTGAGCTACAAGATGGCCACACAGACTGGAAAAGGAGCAGAAGCTTTGGTTGCTGTCACTGAATTTTGCTTGAAGCTATGTACCGACACTTTAATGTACACAATCATGTTTGCAAGACTGATGTAGAGTAGCTACAATGTGGAGAGTTAGAAATCATTGCAACATTAATTTACTGATTATGAAACTCGGTCACACACAATTATTAAGGACCTGCTATGGGCCAAGTATTGCATTAATGGATAGTGGTACAAAAGTAACAGAAATACATTCCCTGTTCTAAAGGAATGCTAGCCAGTTATTTAGTGACCTAGTTAGTTACAAAGCTGGACTGTGAGGTCTGGGAGACTAGCAAAATTAGCAGTGCCTAGTAGGGTTCCCGGAACACAGAAGTAACACAATAAGGGTCTGGAGAATGAATTTGCCATACCACATTACTTGCTTAGCCATTTTTTAATTTTTTTTTTCCTAGTGTACAAACTTCTCATTGAAAAAAAAAATCATAGATGTTAATAGGAAACTGTATAGTTTGTTTGTACATCTACAATGATGTATCATGCATGTTCATTCTATTATTTGAATTTATTTTTGCCTTCACATTATTTGCCAAAAAATTCTAAATTATGCTTCTCCTTATCTTTTCTGTAAGTCATATAAAAACATAATGTTTTAACTCTCCTTTGTCACTTGCAAAATAATGTGAAAAAATAATAATTTAAGAATGGTAAATAAAGTGTAAGTAGAAATTCTTTTGATAGAAAGGGGTGCTTATTTCAAGCTACTGAGTTTGAGTCAGTTCTCTGTCAACAATTTTGTACATATGAATTCACAGCACCGATCTCATCACAGTAACAACAATAAGAACTACAGCAACAATAATATTGTGCTGGACTCAATTCCTCATCCTCTAGAAGCTGAGCCAACATCAAAGCAACCCATCAGTGAAAACTGAAATTTAACGATTTTAAGAAGTCTGTACTGAGTTTTCTGTATCACTACCATAGGCCTAGACAACCTAATTTTCATCTTGAAGTATGATTTGTATCATTTCTGTCTTTCACACTTTTCCACTGTAACTGGTAGGTGGTGAAGTCCAAGGGAATTGAGCCCTGCATGGAAGGAGGACTTACCTGTAGTTCTGCTTTTCGTTTCCTATGTGGAATCTGTCATATTGTGAATAGGCTCGGTTTCCTTCCCAGTCCATTAACTCAATTCTTAGTGTGTACTGCCTCTGACTGGTTATGGCAAAAATAAACTCATTCCCCAGCCAGTATTCACCAGAGGGATTTCCAAAGCCCTACAAAAGGAGATAGAGATATGGTTGTTACCTCTGATCAGGTTCAGTATTAACTACATTGTAAAAAATAATAAAACCTTCTTTAACAATAAAGATCATTTTTTCACATTTTACACACTTTTTTCCAATTACTGACTCAATACTTTTCTGCTATGTTTCCCTCCACTGGGCCCTGTGAATTCTTACTACAGTAAAAGGCTGATAATCAAATTTGTGTAGGTAAGATGATTTCAGATTAAATGAATCTGGTTAAGGGGTTTGACCAGTAAACACTTCTCAGTCACAGCTTGCTTTTGAAAACGTTTCTAAAATAGTAGTTAATGGAATATTTTGAACATCATTTAAATGTTTTCAATGAATATTATCAGGGTATTACCAGATAAGTTATTTAACAATATTATTTTTGTTTCTTTTGTTGCTATCATTATTGTTATTCAGGAGTCAAATTATGCTTAGATAATAACTTAAAAATATTACTAGACCCTTGACTTTTCTAACTTTAATATTTTAATTTTTAAATATTAACAAGCAAACCTGTAAATCCAGGACTAGAGTCATTTAAATGCTTTACTGGCATGGATTTGGGTTTTGAGGCAGAAGGTTGACACGTAAGAGCTAGTGAGTGGACCTCCCTGGCTTCTCAGCACCTGCATCTTAACACGGCTTCTGTTCTCTGCAGGGGAATCCCAATCATGGTTCTGAAGTGTTCAAAAACTGTTTCTCTGTGGGGGAAAAAAAGTGGTCCCCAAAGAAAAGCCAATTCTTAATTTTGTTTATGTTAGTAGTAGGAAAATAAGGAACCCTAGGAAACTGCTGGTATTCTAGATTTGGGTATTCAGTTTTTCTGAATCCCCAAAAGTATTCCTTGGTAATGCCTGAAGTTGAATATAATTCTTTTTTTTTTTTAATTTAAACATATAATGTAACCCCACCACCCTCTCCAACACCCCCCCCCAGTTTGTTTTATGACATTAACAGTCTCTTTTGGTTTGTCTCCCTCCCGATCCCATCTTGTTTCATTTATTCTTTTCCTACTCCCTTATCCCCCACCCCCGTGAACTACATGTTTGTCTTACTGACCAAACTGTGAGCTCCTTGAGGACAGAAGTTGTGCTGTATTTGTGACTAGTGGACTGTAGTAGTGGTACTCCATATGTTTCACTGACATTTGAAGGAAGAAAGGAAGGAAGGGAGGGAGGGAGGAAGGAAGGGAGGGAGGAAATACTACAGCACTTTATAGTGACATTCAGAGAAGTAACCTTAAAACATAATTCTTGTCGTAATTTGGCTGAGTCTCAGGGAGGTGTTTTAAAGTGCCCACTGAGTCATAATCACCGGACCTCTGGTTGGGGGGGAAAAAAATTCCTGGCTCCAACTGAATCAAGGTATTTGAGAACCAGTCCCACTGCCTCCAAACTCCCTGTTTGTCCCTGTGTGCATTAATATTTGGAAGGAACAACTCCAGCATCCCAGAAGATACTCAGACATTTCAGAAAGACACTGATTCTGTTAACTGAGGTATTTATTTATGAAGGTTTTACTTTATCCATACTAAGAAATAAGAGGGTACTAAGATAACAAAACACTCCTCCTTTTCTCAACACAGACTATAGAATTTGGAAACCGTGTCGTGGTTTTTTTTTTTTAAATTAAAGCACATCAACTTTATATAATTATAACTACAGTAGAAGTATTTTTTTAAAAGAAATTTCTATTTATTTTATTTTAGAGAGAAGGGGGGGGGCAGAGGGCAACGGAGAGAATCTCAAGCAAATTTGATGATCAGCAAGGAGCCTAAATTCCATGATCACCATGGAGCCCACGATCAGCATGCAGCCACAATCAGCAGGACTCTGGGATCATGACCTGAGCCAAAACCAAGAGTTAGACACTTAACTGACTGAGTACCCAGGCACCCCTCCAGCAGAAATATTCTTAACCGCTCTCCCCTTTAACAAACATAACACATGAATCAGTGTTCTCCACTCCTTCTTTCCTTAAAATATATTGATGCCCAGAGTAAACTAAATGCATTAAATATATTTGTATATTACTGTCTCTGCCAACTGAGTTATTAAATGTCCATTGTATTGGGTCCCCAAACTGTTTACACCAGTTCTGTTACTGTAATGATAAGTCTCACAGTTTTATGTAAATAAGTTAAATATTAGTGGGAAAAAAAGTCATTTGTTTTGTTCTGTTTTGTTTTTGATAAAACTTAAACATTAGGCTTGCTCAAAGAAAATCACTAAAAAAAAGGTTTTGAATTGTTTGTTGCAGCAACTCTAAAAGACTGGAAAAGTAATAAAACATAAGAGGATTTTAACTTACATTGCTTTCTGTGTGTCTTACTTGCTCTAGTTAAAAAAAAAAAAAAGAAAAAAGAAAGAAAGAAACCAGAAGGTAGACATTTGATGCATTTAATTATGGGAAAGTTCTAAGAACCACTGACCCAGAATTCCAGGCTTTGGCCCTACATTTTAAAAAATGGGCAAATGAAGATATAATTGTATACTTAAAGTTAAAATGAAATGCACTGTATATGTAAGCACACTTTTAAAGTTTTCCCCTGGGATGCCTTGGTGGCTCAGTCAGTTAAGCATCTGCCTTTGTCTCAGGTCATGATCCCAAGGTCCTGGGATCAAGTTTCACATCAGGCTCCCTGCACAACTGGGAGTCCGCCTCTCCCTCTGCCTGCTACTCCCCCAGCTTGTACTCTCTCTCTCTCTCTGACAAGTAAACAAAATCTTAAAAAAAATGAAGTTATTCCCCAATTTAACTTAGTTTTTAATTAACTCAAACCCTTCATCCAGACTGTACTGGGTATATGCACCCCTGAAGTCCATCTACTTGTAGCTCAGAACAAAGATACGGGGCCCATAGAAGTCAGTGTTCCAGTGTTCCCTTGCTTCTCTGTTCCTAAGATGCACAAGTCATACTTTGCCAAAGTTCCACAGTGGCGGGGAATATTAGAGCAATTTAGGATGTGCTAAGAATTTCACACACTTTCGTGGCAGCAGTGCTACATACCAGAAAGAAGAGTGAAGCTTACCTTCTCCAATGAATAAGCAAAACAGAAAGTTACAGGGTGAAATTCAAAGAATTAGCACATTCTCAGTTGCAGCAGCCACTGGGAAGAAAAAGAGGACTGCTGGGATTTTCCTTGCATTTTTTCTCAGCTGAGGCGTGTCAAGACTCTCCCTCTAGCCATTGGAGGATTCCCTATTGTGTGTAGTTAGATGGGATTCAGCAATTATACTAAATGTGACTAAGGAAGCTGGGGATGATGAAGGGTTAAGTTTTAGGCCACATTATTTCCATGCTGCTGAAAGCTCTGCATGGGTAAAACTGCCCAGCTTCCCCAGGGAAAGGGGCAGTGATCCCTAGTGAGCATCAGAAACATACAAACACTAGTGTCATTCCTATGAGATCCTCCATTCCCAGCTTGGCATGCAGGCGTCTGCCTCCCCCTAAGTGGAGATTACCATCCTTTCCTAAACAGTTTATTTTTCCTGAGTGAAAAGAGAGGAAGACACAGCTGAAAAGAGAGCAACAAAATTTGCTTTTAGAAATAAAAATTCTATTTTGTGCACCTTCCCAGAAAAACTGTCTAAACTTGCTCTATTCTGGGAACAAAATGTGTGGCTGCGATGAATCAAAATGGCTGTTAGAGAGGGTAGAGGAAGCTTTCTAAAAGCTAAGTGCAGCCATGAAGAACCAACTGTTTCATCATAAACATGAAAAATAAGTCAAAGAAGGGAAAATGGTTCCCACATTAGTAAACTGCCTACTGGAGCGTTATCAGGCACACTACCAATCTGATGCCTAGGAACGAAGGCTTAGCTTTGATTAAATAACTTCTCCTCCCTATCTCTGCTCCATTTTGAAGCCTTACTCTGCCCCGTGTTTGCCTCTGATATTACTTCTTAGCCTCAGTTTCCTTGTCTGCAAAACAGGGATTAAAAATGTCATTTCCATAAATAGTGTTGTGAGAAAGAAATAAGATACTTAAAGTATTTAGCTCAATGCTGGTACAGGAGAACAACAATAATGTCATTGTTATTACAGTTAAAGGATATACCACAAAGACATAGCTATTTTCTGTTTACTTGCCTCTCTCCCACCATGTGAGCTATCTGAGGAGAAGCAGGTTTCTTTCTACTCTGTATGAGAAAGGGAACAAAAATAGCCCAGGATCATGTCTTAGCCTGAAAATTAATAAGGGGATACTGAAACAATTATTTAAAAGGCTTTCAGATGCTAGGAACTAATGTATTCTTATGACAAGTTGAGTGTGGCTTTACATAAATAAGCACTGTCATTTTAACCCAAGAAGTTAATTATTAAATAAGAAATTAAAACCAGCTGGTTGACAGTGGGGCTAAACTGTGCCATAAACCAATGGGTAGACTACTTTTTATTCTTGCTTCTGGTTCCTAAGGCCAGAGAGAAGTTGTGTCCTCCAACTCGCCCTTGGTCCTATTTCTTTTAATCTTTCTTTCTATATCTCATAAGTTTTAGGTCTACAAAGGGGGTAATTTTTGAGATCTTACACTCATGCCAATAAATTGATAGTTTTGACATTTGCTTCCAACCAGGACTGCATATCAGAAACAGCTGTGGAGCTTTTTAAAGATATGGATGACTTGGTTCCCACACGGAGGTTCTGACTCTGTATGTCTGGGGTGTGCTTAGAGATATGTAGATTTGAAGGGTTCTGGGGGTGAGTGTGCTGTGTACCACAGGTGTAGAATCATGTAATTACGATGCAGAATAGCTATCTGAGTGCAAATAAGGAAGAATATATTAACTAGATCAAATTATCTGAGTGGTACACAGGAGAGAGGTAAAAAACCTCATATTCATATGGAGCTCCAAATTAGTAGACAGTTTTAATTATGTATTATGGGACTATTCTTGAAAAAAATGTATAATGATGGCTGAAAGGCAGAGATGGTCACATCCCCTAAAAAAATAGGTTCATACATTACTGCACACACAGAAGCCTACCATAGGTTTATATTTTATTCCAAAAAGGCCTGTAATATCCACAATAAATAAAAATACAAGCTTACACAGAATTCAGGGCTGATGTTAAAAAGAGTATCACGTCAGGGCACCTGGGTAGCTCAGTGGGTTAAAGCCTCTGCCTTCGCCTCAGGTCATAATCCCAGGTCCTAGGATCAAGCCTTGCATCAGGCTCTCTGCTCGGCAGGGAGCCTGCTCCCTCCTCTCTCTCTGCCTGCCTCTCTGCCTACTTGTGATCTCTGTCTCTCAAATAAATAAATAAAATCTAAAAAAAAAAAGTATCACATCTCTATCAAAACAATAAAATCACAATAAAAACAGGATTTCTTTTTTTCTATCAAAAAAATCCAACAATGCTAGGTCACATCCTTCCATGAAAACTATTACATTTACTTACTTCAATCACAATCATATGCAAGATTTTGATACCATAATTCAGATAGATTGTAAATCTTTTCCTTTAGCTCTTTAATAAAAAGCAAAAAAAAAAAAAAAGACACTGAAACTTAACCCAGACTAATGCTGACGACTTAAAGTTGGCCCTAAAAATTGCATATTGTTAATAAAACAATGCACACAGAAGAAAGATCGATACTCATTAGTTTTTGCCAAGACCTGTAAAAATACTCAGTTTTGGCTGTATGTTTCCAAGTTCATAAAGTAATTGTTTATGATACTTTGTTGCTTTTTTTTTTTGATCTGATAATACTCATAGGAAGTGTTGACTTTCTATAGCTGAAACACAATTGAAACCAGACACTGTTAATGTATTCTATGGGTTTCATCTTTTTTCACATAAATGATTCGAGAAAACAGATCTGAAGCAGGGTTACTGATCTGTGGCTTTTCAGAGGTGCTTTAATACACAACATAATCATGTATCTCCTCTAACTGCTGAGACACTCAGCCCAAGAAAGATCAAAAGAATGATTTATTTCAACATTTTAAATTCCTTATATATTTTTCTCTTTTAATGTGAAGATGTTAAAAAGCAGTTGAAAATATGCCCTTAATTTCTTTCCAGAAACAAAGAACTCCAGAATCATAAGGTGCTCAGACCAAAATATTTGTGTCAATAGGAGAGTTTGTTTATGGGGGTGACTGTTTTCAATACCAAGCCAGGTTGTCTCCAGGGCATTAGTCACTACCTTCTATAAAGTTAGGCCACTAGGGTATTATTTGGAACTCCTAGCTGGATTTGGCTTCATATATGCAAAAGTACTGCTGATAAGTGTTATTGCTGGAGGCCACTCAATGGTATTCTCATGGCTTGAAAGAGTTAATATAGTTCCCTAAGTGCCTCATTAAAAAGGCCCACTGCAGACTTCCCTCTCTGCAAACATCTTTACAAATCCATAAACCAGATTTTGCTGAATCCCCTCATAAGGGAGGTTAAATGAAAACAAAGCTCAGGTAAAAGACTTCTGTAGGCTTAAAGCCAATGTTAAGAAGCAAATACACTGCAAATCTTCCATGTTGAGAGAGGTTTAAAAATAATAAATTACAATATGTATTTGTAATTCATGTGTTGATAATTTTAACATACTGTTCTGGAAACCTTATGAGGAAAGAGGCAGCCCACAGTTATCAACCAAAATGAAGGGAAGGAGAGAAGAAAGGCAGAAAGGAAGGATGGGTGAAATTTTATTTCTGGACTCAGGGCTCAAGAAAGAGGCGAAGCGTCCTTGTGTACACCAGTAGAAGAGTGAAAACTGAGGAGGGAGTGGTGCCTGCTAAGAATTTCATGTTTTCCCGAAGGATGTGTACCCAAGCAGTCAGTTCTGAAGCAGGGAACAGAAGTGGAAGTGACTGATAAGAATGAGCCTACGTTCATTTTGGACTCGTGTTATTTGGTCTTTAGGTAAAAAGCTCTGGAGGAAAACAATGGAAACACTTTCTACCATGTGTTTTGGTGAAAGTTAACCAAGTTGTGATATGCAATGAATTCTCTTAGTTAAAAAAGCAGTCAGACTCATTTTTGCCAAAATGTTTCAGACTTCTGGAGCTTATTTCAATTTTCTGACCATGTAGAATTGAAACTCAGCTGATAAAATGTTCTAGTTTGAATGAAATAGGATAGTCTTTCTATTTTTTAAAAAAGGGAGAGGGGTAAACTCCCCCAAAACGATAACAAATGAATAATTCAGCCTCAGTCAAATGATGAAAAAAATATTTAAAATACATGTATCTGGTAAATACTTATAAGACATGCATCAATGCCACACTTCATATGTTAGCCTGTCTTACTTAACGTGCCTAGTGTGCCAGGGCAACAGATGCTAACAGATAATAACTCAGCATTTTGGAAAGCCACTACAATGATATCTTTATATTCACTTTTCTATTATCATTGTTATTAACAATAATGTATTTCAGATTTGCCTGAACATATATCTATAGTCTGATTCTCAGATGACTTCTTCACATTCCATTTTAATGATGAAAATAATCGTGAGTTAAGGTAGTTTGCAAAATAGTATTTTTGGCAGAGTTAAGTAAAAATTTTGGAGTCTTTGATGTCTTAATCTTGGGTTATAACTACTGTTTATTGAAAATTTAGTGTGCCAAGTACTTTATTTATATCTAATCCTCACAACATCCCTGCAGGCAGGTAAGGTATTATCATTAATGCCCCTTTTTAACTAGTGAGGAAGTTATGGTATAGGTTAAATGATTTGCTAAAACCACTCTATTGGTAAATGGAAGAGTGAAGACTTAAACTGCTGATATAGACATAATTCAAGGTCCTTTTTTAGAACTTAGATTAAATTCTTCCCATATGTTCTTAGAATCACATAAGCAAAAAGAGACCTTAGAGTAAAACCAATATTCTCTGTAACAGTCCTGGTGATTTACTTTCTATTGGGGTTTTTCCACTAAAGAGAGGGCCTCATCACTTAATAGACAGTCCATTCATGTTAGAAAGAATCCTTACAGAGTTTTGTCCATAGCAGTCAATTTTGCCTCTCTAGAATGTTCTTCCATTCATTATGGAGCTTCCCTCTTTAAAGCAGTGTTAAAATGCAGATTCTAATTCAGGAAGTCTATGATGTACCTTGAGGTGTTGTGTTTCTCAAAAGCTCTCAAAGCTAATGTTGCTGGTTTCTGGACCACACTGTGAGAAGCAGGTTCCAGTACATCTACCTCCATCTAGTCACTTTAGATAGCCATCAGACAGATCTATATCTAATTCCTTTTTTTCCCTCCAAGTTAGAGCCCCATTGATTCATCCTGTTTGTACCTCATAGGATAAGTTCATTTGTTGGAAATCTACCAGAATTTAAAGCATATTTTTGATGTAACCAGACTATGGCAGACACCAGTGAGTTCTGCATTTCTTGAGATCATAAACTGTTAGTGTAGCCTGAGTAGCCTGGTCTTTGTTGTTAGTAGCCAACAACATGAAATGAGCTTATAGTCAAGTAAATCTATCTGGAATTGGGTTTTTTTTGTTTGTTTGTTTTTTTAAGATTTTATTTATTTATTTATTTCAAAGAGAGAGAAAGAGAGAGAGAGAGCAAGAGAGGGAATACAAGCAGGGAGAGGGGGAGAAGAAGAACAAGGCCTCCTACCAAGCAGGGAGCCCAATGTGGGGCTTGATCCCAAGACCTGGGATAATGACCTGAGCCTAAAGGCAAATGCTTAATGACTGAGCCACCCAGGCACCCCTATCCAGACTTTCAAACACCAGGTTCTTAAGCTAATTTGTACTTTTATCCTATATTCTCACTTAATTTTGTGTATTTTTGGTCTAGGTGAAATACTACATTTATCTCTGTAGAATTCTATCTTGTTGGCTATAGCCTTCTTTTCTACCTGGAATTTTATTTTTTACTGGAGACATCAGATTCCAAATTTGTATAACTCCAAACTTTATTAACCTATGTTCACAGTGTTCAACTGGGTATCTGAAAAAAAATATTGTAAACACAGAGACACCACAAGAGACCCCCACCTTCATTTATTAAGATCCTTTTAACTGTCATTTGGCCAACTATGAACCTACTAATGTATAAACTGGGATGCTGATTAACTACAGTGTTTACATATTTTCTAAAAGAATATCAAGACTGAATTTAGATTAGTACAACAGGACTCTTCACTTTTTTCTTTACCTTCTGAGAGGGGAATTCATCAAAAATTGGTCAAGATAATAATTATCCAAGAACATTTAAATGTAAAATATGAGAATAAGTCCGTAAATGGAAGCATTTTCTATTATTGTATCTTGACATTCTCTCAGTAGATTTTAATAGTTAATACTGTAGGCATTGATGATATGATTATTATATTATGCATTAGTTAAACTGTCTACTGTATTACCTTAGAAAAGTTGATCTCCCATCTTGCTCAATTTCCTCTTAAAATGGAGACAGCTAATAGGCTTGATATAAAAAAGTGAGTAAGAATTTACAGCTAGGGCTGGCTCATACTAACCATTGGAAACTTCAGCTATAATGATAATGATGGTAACCATGATGTCTGGTATTATTTTGGAGACCCCCAAGGAAGCATACCTCACAGTTCATACCCTTGTATATTCCTTTCATCTTGAATGTGGACTGGGCATTGTAACTTAAACCAAAGAAAGCAGTGGAAGTGATACAGAGAAATTTCTCGGTCTAATAAATCTTTTTTTTTCTCTTAAAGATTTTATTTATTTATTTCAAAGAGAGATAGAGTGAGAGAGAGCATGAGAGGTGAGAAGGTCAGAGGAAGAAGCAGACTCCCCGTGGAGCTGGAAGCCCAGTGCGGGACTCGATCCCAGGACTCCGTGATCATGACCTGAGCTGAAGGCAGTTGCTTAACCAACTGAGCCACCCAGGAGCCCTCAGTCTAATAAATCTTAAAAAAGGTATGGAAGTTTCCATTTTTGTGCGTGAGGGATGTCACCTGCCACATAATAAGTCTAATGACCCTGAATCATCAGAGAGAAGCCCAACCCAGCCACACAGAGGAGCTCTTAGTTAACACCCAGCAACAACTTGCCAGCTACGTGAGGTACCTTAGTACCTCTCCATAATCCACACTTCCCTTGTCCTGGTTCATGTGCCCAGCCTTGGTCTGAGTTCTAACTTCCCCCACCCTCATTCAACCAGGAACAAATCCAGATAATACATAACAGTTCACCAAATAATTTCAGTAATATATTTTTCTTTCTGATGCACATATGGAAATCATCTACTGAAAATGATTTATGAGTGTTTTGTGTTTAATAAAAATAATGTGACTAATGTATCATTTTATTTTTAAAATAGCTGAAAAACACCTAAAAATACAAGGGCTTATCACATAGTCTGGTGAAGATAACCTCATGATAAAACATCAAAAACTATGTAAATTCTTCCATCTTACCATTTTATATTCTTTCCAACCTCTTTGGAAATCTAGACTTCCATCTTCACGATGTTGTATTACAGTCCAACCTCCTCCATTAAGATCCATATTGCAAAATACCTGATAGACACAGGGAAAATAAAGTCAAGTGAAAATTATGTCTGTTTTAAAGAAACAAGTATCAGATATGTTTCAAAATGGAAATAGGATGGGTAGGCCTATAGATAAACTGAATAAAAATTACCATGTTGAAAAATGTTAATTTAGATATCAGTTATTTTGCTTTAACATTAGAATTGCTTCTGATTAAATTCCATCATGTAACTTAAATTACTCGTAAAAATTTGAATTAGCTGAAAATTGCCTTAGTAACAGATCATAAAAATTTTTTTAAAAATCTGTCTTAATAGTAATAGGCATTTATGTATGTTCATTTTTTCAAAATGCTATCTAGGTTTCTAAAATTTTAGACCATTGTATTGTCAAAACATAAAACTCAGAATTCTTAAGTTTTAATTAATTAAAATGGTGGTATAATAATAATAAAGGTTTTGGAAAAATATTTTTTTAAAAAAATCATACATATTTAGCTACTACATATTTCACTGCACATTAACTCCTACACAGTTACATACTACAATAATTATTCTTGATGGCTCAGTATTAGATTAGAGGCAAAATTTGGTCCACGGCATATGGAGAACATATTATTTGCTTGAATTTTCATCATGAATAATAATAGGAGAATATGACATACTGTATTTCTTTTGACTGTGACAAGCATTTCTTCCCCATGTGGAAAGTTATCCAATGCTTTCAAAGACTTATGCTCATTTCAATTATTCTAAAACAATAGTATTTATTTAGAAATTGATTCATTTCCCCCAGAGTCCACCCAAGGAGAGAAACATATCTGTAATGGGATTATCTTTAGAGAGTAATCACTGTAATTGACACAGCATGGATATGGCAGTTCAGGCCCAGCTATGGAGAACACCATTCCTCGGGGAGTTGATGCCTAAGGCATTTCGAAGGCTGGCTAAAGGTGTAGATATGCAACAGTGGCAGACAGGCTGTGCGGGCACAGAGCTCAGCTCTGATTAAGGGAAAAACCTCAAGTGTTTTCCCTGAAGCCCTTAATTTGGAGCACAAATGGCTAACAGGTATGAAAACAGTGGCAACAACTGTCATTCAGAGGACAAACTGTCCATGTATTCCTCAGAGTGAAAGGAACTAGGAGATCCACGCCTATTTGTGAGCATATAAATTAGGCAAACTGTCTCTAGAGGGCTCTTCCTCTACTTTGACAACAGTCACCCATCAGTATGTATTGTGCCTAGGAATTAACTCACCTCCAAGATTATAAATTGAAATTCCACTCTCTGTCCCAAGGTCCCCCTTGACTAATCCCTAAACAATTTTGTACCCCTTCTCTGCCTTCAACACAATCTCTAGTCTTTCTTCCTCCTCAATTCTAATTGATTGATTCATTTATTTTTTACTCAATTAGCATTCTTGGGCACTGATTCTGTTACAATTAGGGATACTATGATGAACAAAATATGGATCTTGGCCTCAAAATGCCTGAAAGTTTCAATAGTGACTGTTCCTGTAGGCTAAAGAAGATGTAGAAGTTCATAATTTTTAGCTCCAGTGACCTGAAGAATGATATAGACAGTGATCTAAATGAAAAACTTAAGGAAAAAAATCTAACAGATGAGAAAAGAAAATGATCATAGTTTTGGACACACAGAATTTGAGGTAGTGTAGTCATCCAAAAGGGGGATTCATCAATCAACTGGAGATGATCTAATAGGCATAGACCAAGAATAAGAATGTGGATAATAAAGGAATAAGAAAGGAATCACCATTAACAACAGCATGCTTGCTGTTAAGTGCCAGATAATTTAAACACTTCATATGTTATTTTCTAACTTACTTCGTGACAGTGATGTGTGCATGATTATTATCCCCATTTTTCAGATGAGAAAAACAATTCTTAGAGTGTTTAAGTATCTTACCAATTGTTATTATTAATAACAAATCCTGGATCCAGGATTTGAATCCTGAATTCAAAACCGTATTGGGAGTAACCTGCTTGAGAGCAGCCAGTTGATAACATGAAAATGGATTATTTAAAGAACTAAAAAAATAGTGGTAAGAGATGTATATGTGCAAGAAGGAGGAGGATCCAAAGATGGACTTTGGTGAACTGATGGAGGTAAAATACATCAATAACCTTTAGGTAGGCAGGGCCTTATATTTTATTTGTCACTGTCCCCAGTGCCTAGAACAGTGCCTAGCCTATAGCTGGTACTAAATGAATATTTGTTGAATGAACAGAAATGCAAGAAGGAAACATAAAATAGGAAAACCTGATTAATAAAATTGAAGCTGAGGATGACTTTGATTTAGGGAAATGATCCACCTAATCAAATACTCCAGAGAAGTCAAGACAAATCAAGATAATACACACTAAATTTTGAAATGAAGGAGTCATTAGTGACCTTGAGGAGAGAGACTGCAGGATTCCTATAAGAATAAAACCCAGGGACGCCTGGGTGGCTCAGTTGGTTAAGCAGCTGCCTTCGGCTCGGGTCATGATCCCAGCGTCCTGGGATCGAGTCCCACATCGGGCTCCTTGCTTGGCAGGGAGCCTGCTTCTCCCTCTGCTCTGCCTCTGCCTGCCACTCTGTCTGCCTGTGCTCGCTCTCTCTCTCTCTCTTTCTCTCTAACAAATAAATAAATAAAATCTTAAAAAAAAAAAAAAGAATAAAACCCAGATGGCACAGTTTAAAGAGGACATAGGAGGTGATCCAAGATAAGCGGCCAAGGTGGAACTTTACTGGTGATACTTAAATAAGAGTCAGTGAAAATGTCAAGGAAACATTTTGCTAGAGGTAACAAGTGTCACTTGATTCTTAAATTTTTACCCTGTCTTGACTGGTTAATTCAGAGTTCTTTTTTCCAGATTTTTCTTAATGGGCACTAATTACCTAGAACTTTGCTAACCTGTGTTGATAAAGCTATAGAGTCCAGTTACATATTCAGGGAAAGGAATAACTACATTTATAAATATCTAATGTGCAGAAGAAACTATTCTTCACAGTTTTATTACTACTATTATCTATATTATTCGAATTCTATGCACTTAAAGTTTTAAAAATCATTCACAAATTTTAGAAAAAGGCCAATTTCCTTTTAAACAAACATATTCAGTGACTTGAGAATGTTAAGATGTGCTAAGAACATTTCTTAGATAAAGACTCAGAGTTGGAGCTACATGGGGAGGCAGAAGTTCCCCCAGAGGATTATGGTGTTGGAAGCGGGGGTAGGGTACAGGGAAGGTAAGAAGTTGGACATATGCTCTACAGTTCCTATTGTGACTCAATAATAGCAGTAATAATAATAGCTGCCATTGTGGAATATGGTCACAATAGAGCTGAAGGGCATATTGGTTAGGGGCATGGACTTGGGTACCAAATTACCAGTGTTCAAATCCCAACTTTGTTCTATCACTTAGGTCTTCGCAAGGACTAAATGAGTCAATGCATGCAGAATTTTTAGACTAGTGCTTGGTATATAACGGGCTTTGTCATGACTCTCATTTCTTAGATGTATTTTACATATGAGAATAGTAAGCATTTACATTACGCATTATATCCTCTGTATATAATATCATACATTGTAGCATATTTTACTATTATATTTACCATAGCATATAATTTATCATTTATAATAAGAATAATATGGAATGTACAAGATAAAAAAATGTAGTAGTTCAATAAATTGTCCTTAAGATCACTAGCTTAATAATATATATTAATATATTTTATATAACATATATTTTATATTTGTATTTTCTATATTTATGATTGATATAGTAATATATAATATAAATATAAAAATACCGACATCAATCTCTGAGCATGCTTCTTTTTATTATATATCTATGTAAGAAGTTGGATTCACTCTAGCCAAAAAAAAAAAAAAACAAACCCATATTATTTCTAGTCAGAAGAAAAATAAAAAAGCCTAAGCTTAACAGATGAAGGAAGTTTAAGAAAATAGGTGGTTGGTTTCAAAAGATCTGAGACATGAAAGAACTTGAAAAGTTCATTCGCCAGTATTGTGTGGTCTGTGCTATCTGGCGGTGTCCTTCCTGGAGACAAGGGCCCCGCTACATTTACTATGCCTGTTGCATTTATTGATCATATGACTTGAGCTTAACTCTATCCAAGAAAAGATTGAACTGGCTCCTATCCCAGGCAAGGTCAAAGCTTTCAAGCATTAAATACCTTTTAACATAATACAGAGATTTAAACCCAAACAAAAAGGGGAAATTTGATTCACATAGTTCTTACGGTTTTATGCGCCATACAAGTTGGAATGATTAGGCTTGAGGATGTTAATTATTTTTCCATAACCTTAAGTAAAAAAAGGCTCAACACATTTGTTATGGTCCTTTCCCAAGAATTAGGGGACTCACAATTCAGAAACAAATTTTTAATATTTTATTATAAGCAGAGTTTTTATTTAATGGTTTGAATTTTTGGATGAAACTAAGCCAGCTATAAAGCATCTGGTTTTAGAAACTGATGAAATAAAAGGAAAAATCCTATCTCCTACTACTATGCATTGAAGGGAATTCAAAGAGAAAATAACCACAGCCATTAGTAATATAAAGGTAACAAAACAAATAAATAAATGATTTAATTCTTATTTTTGATCTGCTTGAAAAATTAAATAGTCTTAGGAAACCATCTTCATTTCATAAGGTAAAAAGGTAACACTGTTATTTTCAGACATCATTTCTGGGAAGGGAATGATGTTGGATAGAAAAATAAATGTATATCAATTCTGTATACATGCAACTTTTACTCTGCCTACAAGATGAATACTTCCTAATACTCTTTGTTAACTCCTTAAATAGTCCAATTTTATTGATTGGTCCATACCCCATATCTTACATATTGAACTTGTTTTTATTTTTTGTAGACTTGCCTTGAGTCTCATACCCTTGCTAGAACTTCTCCAAGCATAACAATAAGCAAAGCTTTTGCTAAGCACATCCAAAGGTAGCACCAAATTTTATATCTACAAAGCACAGTCTATTTGGAAGAGTGATGATCATAAAAATGCATTTTCCAAGCATTTTTTTACAGGATTCAGAGAATTCCAATGATTTATATCAACACAGGAGAAGAAAATGAAATTACAAGGTAGAAGGGACCAGGGTTGTTTATAATCAGAACATGAATCAATCTTACATAATTTTCTGATAATAAACCTTTCCTGTGTCATTCATATAGGTTCAGATTAAAGAAATTGTAAGTGGTGCTACTTTAGTCACCACTAACATAATTATCTCATTTAGTCCCCTGCTAAGAGATACAGTCTGGAGTTGATGCCGTTATTACAAAGCCTGTGTTCAATATCTACTAACTATGTGACTTGGGCAAGTTATTTTTCTAAAATGAGGAAAATGGGAACATCTATCTGATAGAGTTACTGAAAAAAGTAAACAGGTGAGTTTTTACATCTAAAGTGCTTAGAATATACCTGGAAAACTATAAATGCATTTAAACTACTGTATTAACTAGCTTCTAAATTATACCAGGAAAAATTCGCACAATTTTTCTTACTAGTGCCATGCTAAATGAGATATTTTAAAAACAGCTATCTATGAAAAGTGCAGGTTTATCAGTCTAAAGTTCCCAGAATAGAATAACATTACTACTTATGGGAGGATCCATGATCATAAAGGGGAAAGAATAAAACCAGGAAGGAACACCTAAATTAAGAAAGCCTAATAAGTCTTACTCCCTTCTACTCAGTGATCTCTCCCTCTCACCATGCTCTATTGCCAATAAAACTAAAATCTAATGATGGTCCTGACCAGATGCCACATGAGCTTCTTTCCTCTGAAAACCTTCTTACCTGCTCAGGTTACTATTTTTTCTTAGGCCCAAACCTTAAAGTTTAACTGAGCAGATAGCTGACATTTGTGAATTTGGTATTTTAGATTTCACTTATTCAAGCACAACCCTGAAGCTCCATCACATGCAAAATCCATCATTTTGCAGAGGGATAAGTTTAAAGAGTGCTATCCTGATGAAACCAACACAGGAGTCAGCTACTGAACTGGTGAACTGGATCCTCTAACCCATGTTTTAATGTAAGTATTAAAAGCAAATTTATTCAAGATTATGACTTAAGATAGTATATCCTTTCTTCCATCCTAACAGGAGCAGTAGGTCTGCAAAGAACCTGTGCATCATTTGTATCTCAAAATATTCTGAACTAGCATAGTTCAAAACACTAATTATGGTTAATGAATTATGAATTAAAATTCATGGAATGATCAAAACTTATTTGCCAATTGCCTTTGTCAAAACCTGGAGCCACGTGGCAGGACTGGGTGATGGAGTGAAAAAGATTGTGAAAGTGTGAATGTTAATTTCAAATCCTTAGAAATTGTTCTATTATATCATAGAATCATTAAGTGTCTAAAAGGAGGGTCACTTAATATTTTTAGCTAACTTCTGTTGTTACAGCCAAGTTATATTTTAGTGGAACTGACAATAATTTGGGGGTTCTTACAGGTCATGGGTAATACTGTAGGTAAATTATAGAGTATTTATGTTAGCTCTGCTCCTCTCCCCCAGGACAGTTTTTCATATACTTTAGATGCTAGATGTATGGTGTATGAGTATGTGGGTGTGTACACATGCCCATGTGTATGCCAACTGAATTTAAGCTTAAGTATGATTCTAAGATATCAGCAAGTAGAGTAGGAAAGCTTCACGTCATAAGATCCAAGGAACCAAAAGTTATCCCCTTACAATGAGTTACCCTCTTCTTTTTATTCCGAGACTTACCATTGTACCCTCTAGTTATTTTTTTTCTCTTAAGTCATGGAACACTTAATTGAGTGAGATTTTGCACAGAAGCCCAAAATGAGTAACAAGTGAAACTGAACTTCTGTGGTAGGTGGCCCAGGTAGCACTGTATGAAATGGTTACTGGTGCTTTTTCTCCTCCTTCCTTATTATAGAACAGCATGAAAGGCCTCCTTCTAGAAAAAAATAAATGTCCCAGCAAATGGAAACAAACACTGAGCTAACAAACCACTAATCCTTACTGAAGTCAGGAGAGAGAGGACGCTGGTAGAGTCCAGGTTCTCCTCTGACCATGATGTAACATTTGGCAAACTACTCTCCAAGATTCATTTCCCTCATCCATCAAAGGAGACTAATAATCAAGAAGACAAGATTAGGCAAGCTTACTATATACTACATAGAAACGTTGATATTATTGTCAGAAGTTCATTCACTCATTTAAACACATATTTATTGAAGACCTGGGATGTGCCAAAAACTATGCTGGGTCCCAGGAAACCAAAGACAAATAGGCACAATCCTTGCCTTATAGAACTTTGCTAGTGAAAGTCATCCAAATCTGCTTAAGGGAATTAAATAAGACCTTCCAAGAGCCCTTGTTCAGTAGCCACAGGAAATGAGGACACAGGATTGGTAATTTAGGTGGGGCAAAGAGGAGAGGAAAGTTGTTTCATTCTTTGAGAATGGAGCATTACAAAGACAGGTGGTCTTCTTGGAGTCTTGGTTCTCTCTTGGCATCTTGGCAAAAACTTTAACATGCTGAAGAGCAGGGCTCTCCTTCCATCTCTATAAATCCTGCTTCAAACAGACTGTCTCAATCACTACCCTTCTACAGTCTGTTATAATTATCTGTGCAATTGTCTGTCTTCACTGCCATGGTGGGATCTGCGTGTTCTATATTGTGTCCCTAGGCAATGACTGACAAATGACATCCACTTAATATGGATTGTATTGAGTGAAGGAATGGATGGATGACTTAATGAATAAATAGAAAAAAAGAGATATAACAGCAAGAATATAGTGTTTGCTTACTTCAAAGTTTACTTTGGATCCTGTTCAACATACTGATGAATCCTAGCCTCTAACCCACTCTTTTAGGTAAACACGAAAAGCAAATCCTATCAAGATGATGAGTCAAGAGAGAATATGTTTTTCCCACCCTAATAGGAACAGTGATTCTGCAAATAGCAATGTGTCCATGGCACCCTCTCCACAGTATTTAGACTATAGATGATGTGTGCCATCTGGGTCCTCGGGACGTTGAAAGATTGCTTCTACCTCTTCTCCATGTACTTGAGGTACATATCACCTCAACATGTAATCTACACAAGACAAGCATTTATGAGAAATAGGACATCCCCAGAATGAGCAGAGAATAAACAGAAAATGTTGTGAAAGAGGGGTGGGAGGTATAGGTCTTGGGGAGGTCTATGCAATAGGGTTTTCATCTTTTATGGACCTGGCAAACAGTATCTTTGGGAGACGAGTGCTCAGGCATATATATTTTCAGCTTAACAAGCTCACAAATCAATCTGATTATTCAGCAATTCAACTAGGATCTGCTTTACATCTCGCAAACAAACACTTCTGGTTTTACCTTTTTGGATTCTGGCATATTATTAATATAAATAGTGTAGATTCCACTTTTATTAAAACCAGCTTGATATACATCTGCACAGTCTCTAAATGGTTTCTCTTCCTCTTTTTTTCCTCCCTTTAGTAAAACTGCAAAAAAAAAAAAAATTGCAATATGTGAACAAGAATATCAGTACCATTAGTACCCAAATGGACTCCAAGTATAGCTAAGCAAGTCTTCATTTCCTCAAAACAAATGCCAATGTTGCATTTACTGACAAATTAATCATAAAGACAATACTAGATTTAAGCTGACTCACAAAATTACAAAACTAATGGAAAAATCTCTAGAGCAATTTCTAACTGAATACTTCTTATATTTTGTTTACTTAAATTTTGTTTTTATCTATAATTTGCAGAACACCAACTCAAGGGACAAATGACCTTATAGTGTAACACTTCCAACTTATAATAATTATGGCAATTTTTCTGCAAAATTTCTAAAATGTTCTTACCTACATTTCATTGGAAACTTTCAAAAAATGCTAAAACTTTTTTGGAGGAGGAAGAGATAGTGATAACAAATTCAAACATTCAAAATACCATATGGAGGTTTAAAATGCTAAAAATAGATAGAACTTTTTCTGTGTCTTTGGACTGATAAGCTCCTAGAAATTTTTACTTTAAAAAACCCCTCAAAATAATTAGATTTAGAAAGTAGAAAAGAGCCTCTGACCTAATTTACCCAGAAAGAAAAGGAAACTGAACTTTGTTTTTTACTGAATGCCTGAAGTTAAACTATCAGTCAGATAGTATACAAATAAAAGAACATGAATAAGATTTGAAATTAACTTATATAAGGGAAGAGTTCAGTAAAGAGGGTAAGCCAAACGAAAAAGGAAATTTAATTAGATAGGCTCTAATGAGAACTTAATTTCATTCACTGACCTTCATCTATTATGAAATTCTTATTACTGAGATCAAAATACAAAAATGACTCATATTTAGTAGTCCTTTATTAAATGTATACATGGCACATTTACAAAATATTTATGATTAGTATCTTCTAACAAATATAGTTTAGTAACTGGTTTCATTAACCTTTTCAAGAAGACTTTTTAAGATTATTTTATAACCTTGCCCTTAAAGTCTCATGTTATTGCTTTCAATCACTTTGAATCAGGATGGCCTTTTATAATAAGAATATTAAATTAATTATTAAATTTTAAATGATGCTTTTAAATAGATTTTACATTCTCTAATAATCTAAAGCACTAGCCCAAATTCAACTTAAGAAGCATGAGTTTAGACTATTTATTTTTAATTATCTACAAATTAGTAAACTGATGGAAAGAATGACTATTTCAATATAAATACTTCAAATTTTCAAAAATAATGATGTTTCAAGGAAATGAAATATCCACTCAGATACACTGCCATAACAAAAATATAGAATTATAACTTTTAATAGTATCATGGTTTTCTATATAGGTCATGTCTGCACTGATGGTTTTGCCTACTTATATTAATAGTTACATCTAAACACCACCATTGCAGTCGCAATATCAACACAGAATAAGTAATCAGAGGACTATGAATTCATATGATAGGGAAGAAGCACGGTATAGAAGGTATGCAAATAGCAATTTAAAAATGAATATATAAATGCTTATTCAAAAGCCATCTTTAAATGCAATGGGTGTGTTGATGGTTTATGTAAGGGTATTGGCCTGAAAAACATCAACACAGTCATTTGCGCTTGCTTATTTTAAGTGAAGGGACTGCTATTTTTCTAAAATAAAACCTTCACAATTCTATATGTTTAATCTTCTATTGAAACAAGTTGAAAATAACAAAAATTAGATGCAAAAAAAAGGGGGGATGTGAAGAAATGCCAAAATTATGATCCCTTGAGAGTATGAACACAGGAAGATGTGGTCAAAGAGGAATTCAACGGTAAACCCATTTTTCTTTTTTGGGTAAGAAATGGAGAAAGTCACTTATCTAAGGAGAAAATGCTTCTCTTACTGAATATACCACTTCCTGCTCTTCCTTATTTAGTTATGCAGTGAGAATATACTCCATTCCCACTTCTCTGTCACCTCCTATTCTCTTTCCTTTCCTACTCAGGAAGATGTTGGTGAAAGGCTGTTGTGTGGGAAGAGGGAAACCCACACACATTTTTAATAACAGAGAAAAAATAAAAGAACTTGAGTATTAGCTTATTTTATGGAAACTAATTGTATAAAAATGATGTTCAAGCCATGAATGTTAAGTCTTATAACTGGAAAAATGGCTTAAAGATTCCATCATAAAAGGTGAATATAGTACTATGGTTATACTATAGATTTGTTGCTATTATAATGGCAACATACCTTATGAAGATATTTCATTTTCTTGAAATATATTTTGGTATTTTTAAAAAATAGAAACACATTCTTTCCAAAAGAATAATTAATAATTATTTATTAATTAGTAAACATTATGTCTGGAAGTTTGATCTAGGCTATATTTTATAGTATTAAAGCTCCATTCCCAGCTTACCTTTGACATTTGTATTATATACCATGGTTTGAAAAAGGCCCTTCCATAAAAGTAGACTGATCTTTGGTTTTTCTTTTTTCAATCTACAAAGTAGGGCAGTTAAACATATCTCTGAGGCAAGTGTATAGATTATATAACACAAAGCAGAGTGACCGAAATAACAGAACTCAAGAAATGGTAGTTAACTGTTATAGTAATAGTAATATTATTATTAATGGAAAGATTATATTATTATTCTTTCTTTCAGAAGTGACACTAGTAGGCTGGAGAGGGCCAGCAAGTCCAGTCAATGGAATAGTGGATCTTCCACCCTCAAATCCAGTATTATAGATGACCAAATGGTAGGGCAGTTACATTTGACTGGTTATATTTAGGATTATATTGAAAAGGCCTCTCCTTATCAAAGTTAGCTAACTGGTTTATTTTTTTCATTGACTATATCATATCATACCATTGTTTAAATCTAAAAAAATCCAAGTAATCTAATCTTGCTGCATACATAAACTTAATCTGAATAGTTTAAAGATAATTTCAGTTAAAATGACATATGATGTACATAACAACACATTAATTGTAGAAGTTTTATCCCATAACTTTAATTTGCATGACTAATTATTTTCTTTGTCATGTATTAGAGATATTATGGTTACATACTGTAAAACTAGACACATAATAAACATTTTAAAACAAGGACAATAAAAAGATGATTTACTGACCATTAAAAGTGTCAGAACTAAGGATACATTTTTGTAGGAGGTCTTGAGATTCAGTAAAGTGGAAGATAATATCTAGAGGAATGCATGGTGAATGATAAGATACAGATATGGAAAACGTGATGAGAGAGGATAAAAGAAGCATCAACTGGACAGAGCCAGGGGAAATGGACAGCTGATTGAGGTGTTTATCTATCTGTCAAAGTAGCTGAGACTTCTTATAATAATGACTGGTTAAAAAGCATCATTTAAAAAGTTGATCTTTATATCTAAAAGTTCCTTCTTTGACATTATACTCTTTTTTTCCTCTCCCTTTAGTTTTTTTTTTTTAAAGATTTTATTTATTTATTTGTCAGATAGAGAGCACAGGAGCGAGCACAGGCAGACAGAGTGGCAGGCAGAGGCAGAGGGAGAAGCAGGCTCCCTGCTGAGCAAGGAGCCCGATGTTGGACTCGATCCCAGGATGCTGGGATCATGACCTGAGCCGAAGGCAGCCGCTTAACCAACTGAGCCACCCAGGCGTCCCTCCCTTTAGTTCTTAATGAGTTAGTTTTTCCTCTAATGAGAATCTGGATCCCCACCATTACTGTTAGTCCCTCATTAGCTTCCCTTTCCTTTCTTCCTAACTTCTATCTAACTGTCAAGCAGTGGGGTTAAAAAACAGCTCCGGTGGAATTCCTGGTGCTCTCTACCCATTGTCTTTTCATATACAAATCCCTTGCATGGGTAAAACCCAACTCAAGGAAGGACATTTATTCATTTTCTCACCCCTGCTTCCAGATTGCAAACACTGAAGAGAGGCTTTTTAATGCCATCCAAATGCATGTCTTCTAAACTCAGCTATGTTCTTCGTGCTGCTCAGTGAAACCTTTGGTCATTTCTAATAGATTTTTTTAAAGATTTTATTTATTTTAGAGAGAGACAGCAAGGGAACATGAGTGGGGGAGGGGCAAAGGGAGAGGGAGAGAGAATCTCAAGCAGACTCCATGCTGGGCATGGAACCCTACACAGGGCTCAATCTCACTGCCCTGAGATCATGACTTGAGATGAAATCAAGAGTCAGATGCTTAACCGACTGAGCCACCCAGGTGTCTCTAGATTTTCTATTACATTCCCTAAAAAGTCTTCAAGGCTAAATCTTAATCCTGTGGTCTCTCATTCTTTATATATGACCTGTTTTATGGTTTACTATGAAGATCAAAGCCATTTAATACCTCTTCCACCTTATTCCCCCATACTACTAAAGTTGGCTTTGCCTATCTTTCCCCTTTCCTTTTGTGTTGACCTCTCTTGGTCCCTTTTCTCTTTCAACTTCATTGGGTTCTCTTCCTCTCCTCACCTACCATATAGATGCTGACTCTATTCTCAGATATCTATTCTGTATGCATTGCTCTTTTTGCAAACTCTCATGCCTTCAAACTTCTACACATTAGGTTTCTGATATAAGCACTTTTGATACTGTATGTTGGCTTCTCTCTTGACCTCCTGATTCACATTTCTATTTGTCTGTTGGGCTGTTCTTACTGCTACCTCAACTTTCATTTGCTTAACATTGTCTAATCTTTCCTTCCAAATTCTGTGTTCTTTCTCTTACAGTCCCACTGGTTTCACTATACTCGTCAGTTGCCATCAGTTAAAAAATAATTACAACCTAAATATAAGACAAATAGACTGTGTGTGTTTTTTTATTAGTTTCTCAATTTAATAGGCTGTCTCCTGTCTCCTCTTAATTTAATCCATGCTATATTGGGACACCTGGGTAGCTCATCAGTTAAGCATCTGCCTTTGGCTCAGGTCATGATCATAAGGTCCTGGGATAGAGTCCTTCATCAGGCTCCCTGCTCAGCGGGAAGCTTGCTGCTCTCTCTCTGCCTGCTGCTCCCCTTCTTGTGTGCTTCCCCCCAAATCTTAAAAAAATATATGCTATATTTATTAATTCAACAAATATTGATTGAGCATCTTCTACGTCATGACTTTTCTTAGATAGTGAAGATACAGACATAAGAAAACCACAGTTTGCTCTTAACATAATCACAGTCTGATGGGAGAAAGTTCTACTATATTTGTAGGTCTTCTATGATAACTCTAGATAGGTATATACACAGTTAGTACCTTCCATGATAGAGAAGAATTCAAGCTAGCTTAAGAAAAAAAGGTAATTTATTCAATCATAAACAATGTAGAATAGAATTTTAGGTAAATCATAATCAGATTTCAAAGAATGTGAACAGGAATTGGTTTCTTTATCTTTTTTTTGACACAGTTGATGACTCTCTACCTGGTCTCAAGAGACTAGCAACAACTTCAAGAGCTATAATATTACCAGCTTGAATATAGAATCAAACAGAGATTGTTATTTTCAGATATGTATCAAGTTCACTCAGAATATTCAGGGAGAATATATTCTATCTGCCAGGT
Source organism: Taxidea taxus jeffersonii (assembly GCA_003697995.1). Taxonomy (NCBI): domain Eukaryota; kingdom Metazoa; phylum Chordata; class Mammalia; order Carnivora; family Mustelidae; genus Taxidea; species Taxidea taxus. The sequence goes on from ML104840.1 coordinate 82,284, forward strand.
AAACTTGGGGAAGGCTGCCCAGAAGAGAGAACAACTAGTTGAATGGAAAAAAAAAAGTAAAGCAGTTTATCTGAACTAAATTTTAAAATCCTGGTATGGCAATTCAAAACTTTGTGCACACCAATATCAGCAAATAAATCTAGAAAGTCTTAGAAAAGAACCATTATTCATTCTTCTCATTTAGCCTCGTCTCTATAACCTAATCATCATGTTCTAAAGGGAAAGAATAGGGATACAAGCAGGTGCATGTCTGTCTTTCACTAGCCAACATTCAGTCAAAAAGCAACCTGAAACCCTGATTGCAGTAACTGTTGACTTTATCTGGCTTTCCCTTTTATTTGCCCAGCCAATTTCAATCCAGATGGCATGTCTACCACTGGGTTTACTTGAAGGAAGAACCATAAAGCTGAGGCACAGGGTCACTTCAACTCAGATGAACCCTCAAGAGAAAACTTCCTGGAATGTGGAATTGGTTAACTCTGAGTTGCAGCAAATCTAGTACAGAACACAGAAGGCAATTAGTCTATAACAGAGACAATGTAAAAATCCAAAGTCCTTGATCCTACTTACTTCTCAATAATGAGCCCTAAAGGGGTCAATTCAAATATTCTTTTAAAATCTTAGATGTGGCTAATGGTTCCTATCTTTTTAGTATTTAGCAAGCATCACAATATATGTGGATCAAGTTATTGGTTTAAGGGGCGCCTGGGTGGCTAAGGGTTAAAGCCTCTGCCTTCAGCTCAGGTCATGATCCCAGGGTCCTGGGATCGAGTTCCGAATTGGGCTCTCTGCTCAGCCTGTTTCCCCCTCTCTCTGTCTCTGCCTGCCTCTCTGCCCACTTGTGATCTCTGTCTATCAAATACATAAATAAAATCTTTAAGAAAAAGTTATTGGTTTCAGGATAATCCTTGTGTTACTTAATGGACCATCATCATTGAAGACACTCCCGAGATTCCTAATTTATTTGAAAGGACTTTTAAAAGTGGAAAAGGCAATGCCTTGCACGTCAAGAGTGTGGAAAATTAAAAGGCTTACAGGCAATATTCAACATTTCAGATTATGTGTGTAGGAATGAGGGTGAGGGAGATGCACCGATGACTTTATAAATACATATTACATATGTATAACTATATAAATACATAAAATATGTAACTATATAATACATGAAAATTTCAATGCTGGTATTTTATTTTACATAAAACATATGCATTTGAACTTAACATCTAGGAATTCATATTTCAGCATGATTGTTTTTAACCTACAAAATGGCAACTACATACAGTTTGATGTAACATATTTGTACATATATATGTTAATGTGTATATGTATTATATATATAATAATGTAGATTGCTGTATCACAGTAGAACAAACACATATTCTATTTGTAAATACCTTAAATCTGAAGTCTTTAGGTAAGTAGCTAAAAGCTTCTCTTTTTAAAGATCTACTATTCTTTTCCCCATAGTCCCCGAACCCCAGTATAAAAGAACACTGAAAAATCATTTGCTTACTACATTATTAATTTAATTAAATTTTTTGTAAAAGGAACTTTTCTTTGTGTATGCATATTTTATACATGATACTTAAAATCTTAACTACCCATTATATTCTTGGTGGAACTATAATAACCATGATCATAATAAAATCAATTGGCACAGTCAATACTGGAAATTAGCACACTTACCATGTGTTCAACTCTGAATTTTGTGAGCCAAGTATGTTTTTTTTTAATATTTTATTTACTTATTTGAGAGAGAGACAGTGAGAGAGAGCATGAGTGCGGAGAAGGTCAGAGGGAGAAGCAGACTCCCCGTGGAGCTGGGAGCCTGATGCGGGACTCGATCCCGGGACTCCAGGATCATGACCTGAGCTGAAGGTAGTTGCTTAACCAACTGAGCCACCCAGGCGCCCCCAAGTATGTTTTCTATGCCTTGTTTCACATAGTCCTCACAAATATGAATAGTCCTCACCTTATGAAATATTGTTATCAATATATTGTATATATGAGGAATTGGAGGTTCATAGATGCTTTCTAACTTCACCAAAATATCTAAGTGCTGGAACTCTTTTGCCTATAAAGCCAAGAATCTTAACTATTTCTTACTGGCCCCTGGAGTGAAGTCAAATCCAAACAGGATTCTAGTGACTCATCTGTCACAGAGTCCCCGCAATACTTATCTCAGATGACAAGGTCATACCCAGGGTCTTGGGTGAAGCAGGACAGGTCTTAATTCAGAATGGCTACAACCTCTTCTCTCAGAAGCAGGAAGTATTGGAAGAATGACAGGGGTTAGAAAAGATAAGAATGAAGAAAAATGTTGAGGATAGAAGAGAGCCACAGGCAGCAGAATTATCTCTGAGGTGGGAACTCTTAGCAGAAATGTGGAGTACTGGTGGCCTGCAACTTCAAAAGCTAAAAGAGCATTAGGAAATAAGAGATGCTTGAGCAGCTATATTGGATTTCATACTTTCTACATCCTAAATATCATGCTGACCAAAATTTGCCCTCATTAATCGTGGGTAATATTCTCACAAGCCTAATTACTTGACATCCCAGCCTCTGGACTATCTGCTGAAGCTACAAGTTTAGAAGAAGTGCTGGTGGGAGCAGGGAGGGTGAGCATATGTGTGGGTATTTGCGTGGAAGTGTGTGTGTGTGTTCACCTTCTAGAATCAGGCATGAAGACAACAACAACAACAAAATGATAATCAAAAAGTTTTTTGTGTGCATGAGGAAGAGACAGTAATCTTAGAAGTAGGCAAAAATAAGAAGTGAGAACAGTTGGGGCAGATATAAGGGACAAATCATATACTTTTTCAAAGGCATTGTGGTATTCTGATGAAAATTAAGTCATGTTGAGGATAGTGAATTAAAGCATTACAAAAAGCTTCAATTTTATTCAATCTTCCTTTCTGGAAAAGAAGACAAAAACAATGCAGAAAACGTACTATCACAGTATTTTTAAATTTTCTTAACATTTTACTACTTAAAGAGATATATTTTAATTATCTGGAGAATATGTGACCCATATATATATAATTTTAGGAGTATACATTTTTAGTAATATTGATATGTATGTATAAAGTCCATAACTGTTAAATCTATGTGGACATGCAACCCACCCTATGCCATAGGTAGATTACTAATTTTATGCTTTTTTTTTTAAGTGTAGAATAATGAAACATCATGTAATTCTACATAACTCCACTTTAGTTTGATTAGTGTATTCAAATAAAATTTCCAGTGCTCCTCTAAGGTGAAATGACTCATATATATATAAATGAATGTATATTTAATACATATTACACTTAAAGCAACAAAGGGTGCAAAAAAAGAATTGAAAGTTGAAAATGGATTTACATATAACCTTTGTTTAATCAAGTAATACTCATTTTTCACAAAATTTATTTCTGTTTTTTTCTTTTGGGCACCCTGATGGGCAGTTATGAGTGATACATGACCCTTGCCCTTTGTTCAGAAGGTCATTTCATTAACAAAAATATTTCAGGTGTTTCATGTGTGTTAATTTCCCATGTAATGTGTTTTGGCCTGACTGGAATATATTGATTTTGAACAAAAGATTTCCCATGCATGTGGGAAAGCTTTAAGTATATCTTTTGTTCTTTATTGTAAGTAGACAAATAATTGATTTCAGCAAAGCCATTAAAAATGGAATGAAAGTCCTTGGGCAATGACATAAATGGAAAGCTCTTTCCAGATGCTTTTGAAAACTGACAAAAAAAAAAACCCCAAAACAAACAAAAAAAAACCCCAAACCCCTAACACCCCCAAACCAAAACCAAAACTGAAACACTTCATTTTGAAGTTTTAAATAAATAAAGCCTGTCACCATAGGTATGTCACTTTGATTCTTAATCTTGTGGTAAAATATACTTGAAGAATAATACTTGATTACTATGCTGAGGTTCATCTGAACTTGGGGATTTCCTAGTCATTAGAAGTGATACAAAATGAAGAGAAGAAATGAAATGATTGATGAGTAAAATGTATGGATTTGTCTAGGACACCAGACAAACTCTAAGGCATGTGGTAGTTTTATGTTAAGCAACCTGGGACTAGAACTCAGATGCCCTTGATTCCTATTCCTGCTAGACCATCAGGCCTTGCCCTCTAGATGGCATATGTCATAGTTGTTCCAAGATGCTGATCAGGTGACATCTCAGTCTAGGTCCTAGCTCTAGGGAGATGAGCTGGGGAATTAATTATGGCCAAGATTCAGTCTATTTGTGCATTTGTAAGTATGTGTACATGAGGCCAAAACAACTGGCAAAGCTTCCTTTAGAACCAAATCTCCAGTTAAAATTAAACCTGAAGTTCAAATTCACTACTTTAAAGGAACTCATGTTGGCTATGAAAACAGAATGTTCACATCTAAAAATAATTATGGACATATGCAAAGACACAATAAAAAATTCAATTAAAAGAGGTATGGCTTAAGTGGTATTTCATTTAATAATTTAATTTCATCATAAATTCATTAAAAAGGTAACTTGTTCTTAGTAGATCACATCTTAATGTGATTCCTTACTGAAGTTGGTCCCACTCAGAATGTGAACATCCAAGCCAGTGGTAGGTTGAGATTCCAGTGTCTTTGGTTATGATGTTGATATTCTTCTTTTTTTTTTTTTTAAGATTTTATTTGTTTATTTGACAGAGATCCCAAGTAGGCAGAAAGGCAGGCAGAGAGAGGAGGAAACAGGCTCCCTGCTGAGCAGAGAGCCTGATGTGGGGCTCGATCCTAGGACCCTGAGATGACCTGAGCCGAAGGCAGAGGCTTAACCCACTGAGCCACCCAGGCGCCCCATGATGTTGATATTCTTTAATTGAAAATAAATGGTGATTCCTAATAGAAAACGAAAAATGTTTTTTATCAATAGTTTTAAAGGTTCTTTATAATCAACTTTTAGAAAAATGCTAAAAATCAGTATTATTATATGTACTTAAGCCTAACTGTATGATTATAAAATTTCTCAGGTTTTGTTTCATTTTTCTCCCAAGAAGCAGAAGACATTTCATGAGGGTTTATGGTTGATGTGATGCATGAATTATTGAATGATATTAATAAAATGTGTTTTTTTCATTACTTTCCCTTCAAGGAATTAGAAGTGTCATTTAGACTCAGTGTAAAGTACCAGAGCTTATCTGTAAGTAATCAGAGTTTCTTTATGTCCTTTGACTTAGAAAATATCTGTTCAGTTCAACTTGAGTGTGGATGTGTTTAGGAAATGACTTAATTGAAATTGTATTAAAAATATTTTGTGCTTCTTTGCTTTAACCAACCAGACCATGAAAGCACAAGAGAAGAAGAAATGGAGTTTGCTCATAGAAATGTAGGAACAGAAAGGCAACCTTTTTTTTTTTTTTTTTTTTTGGTGACCTTTCACCTTGGTAACTTCTAGGCCCAGCTAGAAGCAGGAGATATCCCTTTTCAGATAGTTTAGTTTCTTAAACTGAAACTCAAATTCCAAAAGAGAATTAACCACAAAGTTTCAAATCTCCCCCAAAAGATGTGGTTTAGAAATAATTCATGGGAGAGGTCAAAGGCTGTACTATTTCTTATTTTGTTATCATTAGTTTGGCTATCTGCAATTCACACAATTTTTTTTTAGAGAAATTATAACTTTTCAAAAGGCAGATAACATGGTCCATCAAAAAGGAGAAATATACCATTTCCAAAAATAAATAGTCACTTTCCCCTTAAAGCTATTGGGTTTTATGAAAGGAAGTGCTAGAAAGTGTGGTTCGTTTTAAGGAAATTGTAAATGTTTGACATATAATTTTCTGTCAAGATAAAGCATTTCTCTCATTAAATGGGAACAAGTGCTCACTGTAGTGTGTAGCAGATGACTTCCTGTATTTTTCTTTCTCTTTCTACCTAATGTTAAATTGTGCATTACAAGTAGTCAACGAAAACCCAAATATTTTACTCAGTCAATGAAAATGATATATTCTATTTTTATCAATGTTTATATAAGTGACATTCAAAAAGTTTTAATTTCCTCCCATTGCTTGTGATGTTTTTAGAATCATTCTTAACTCAAGGGACTTGCAGGAGTTCAAACTATCTCATCCCTTGACTGAATGATTTACTTCACAAACTCAATAGACACTGCACGGGAGGTAAATTCCTTTCAGATGGTAGAATTATTCTGAGACCAGAACCAAATGTCTCCTCAGCACTGGGAAAGAAACAAATGCCTCATTTCCCCTTTTCAGAAGGCCAGAGGACCGAAAATAATGATCAGAAGGTTCCATACCACTGTCATCAGCCCCTGGGAAAGACATTTTAAACCAAATAATTTAGATCACTTAAAAATTTATAGTATCAGTCATTATGTCTTTCAGATGATGTGAAAGATGTTTTTTCTTTCTTTTGTCCTTTCTCCCTCCATCCTTCCCTCCCTCTTTCTCTCTTTCTTCCTTCCTTCCTTCCTTCCTTCCTTTCTTTCTTTCTTTCTTTCTTTCTTTCTTTCTTTCTCTCTCTCTCTCTCTCTCTCTCTTTCTTTCTTTCCTTAATGAACATAGCTCTTTATGGTTTAAAGGTTGAACTTCATGTTAGGGACCTAAATATACAAATATGCTTGTGTCTCTCAGTATTTAAGTTTCTTTTATTCCTCTCTATACTGTGTGCATCCCTGCCCAAGCTGTTATCTGTCCTTTTGCTGGATACAGGTAGACAGTATTTTTTGTTCTTACTTCCTCTTGTTCATTTTTGTCTTTGACCCATTCAATCGAGCCATACATGTCACCCAAGCTCTCCCTGTAGGAGACCACATCTCAGTTCAAGATTCACTTTTCAGGCTTCTTTTCCTCTTTTTTCTTTCTTTTTTTGCCTTTCTGCTTATTTGCCATGAAGATAAGATGTTTCATTGAAGTTTTTTCTCTATGTTGTAATACTTCTCACTACTGGGTTTTCCTCCTAATTCTGTTTTCTTTCCAGTCTCCTTTTAATTATCTCATAAAGAACTCTCAATTTTCTTTCTTGGATTTTATATTCTTATTATTTTAAAATGGGTTCATAATCTTAGTATGTAAATTTTTTGCAATCGCACATAAACCTGTGCCTGAGTGTTTGCACTAAGCAAGAAGGAAAGGTAGGCTAGTTTTTATCAGATTCTCAAATAGATAAACTCCCAATCGTTGAATCATTGCTTTATATGCACTTCCAATTAATTTCATTTGCTCATGGATTTACCACTTGTCTCCTCTGAGGACACAACAATGCACATGGTCATCCAGATTTCACTCTTGAATTACAAATTCCTATTTCTCTGACTTCCATGTTCAAATTTTCCCATAGTCACCTCAATCAATATGTCCCAAACCACTCATTATCTTTCCCGCTTAAACCTGATTAATTTTAAATGTTGCTGATTTTAAGTAATGTCATCAATATCCCCTCAGTTACTGAACCCAGAAAATTGAGAGTTATATTTGATTCACTTTCTAATAGTTCATTATTTCTGGTACATTTTAATTCTCTTAGCTCATGAATTTCCCCTCTATCTGCCTTTCCATTTATCTCTCTTTGGTCCCAACCCCATCATTTCTCTCCTAGGAGATCCTTTGGAGAATCAGATGAAAACCACCATCAACTCTACCTTCCCTCCCCATCATAGTACAGTGGATAATGTACAGACTCCAGAATCAGACTCTGGATTCAAATCTCACCTTGCCCATTTGCTAGCAGTGTGATATTTGCAAATGATTTACTTCTCTATGCTTAGTTTCCTTATCTGTCACAGGAAGTTAATAAGAGCACCCAGCTTACGGAGTTATTATCAGAACTGAATGAGTTAATATGTGCAAATACTTACTCTCCCAAGTATTTGCTAATATTTAAATAATAATGGCAAAACACCCATCTGGTCCCTCTGCTTCCAAGCTTATCAAATTTCCATTATGTTCTTTCTACATTGTGACTGGGGTAATTTTTTTCTAAAATGCAAATGTCGGCATGGTCCTCATACATTGACAGGACTCCTTACTGTTTGCTTTCAGATAAAAAAATGTAACTTCCTTGATCTCCTTCAGTTTACCTCTCTAACTCCATCTTTCACTGTTCTCCTGGTTTTGATTCTGAGACTTAGGCTATGCATTTAGGTATATCCCACTCCCTGCCATGACTCCTGGCAAATATACATATTCTCTGAGCTGTCTGGAGTATCCTCCGCTTTCTTCATTTTGAAGACAGCCATTATTATCCCATTAGAAGTATCCCATCTATGTTTTAATCATGGATCAACTTTTACCAGCTATGCATAACCTTGGGCAAACTACTCAAGTTCTCTGTAGAATTTATAAAATGGGACTAGCCATAGTTACCTCATATTGTTATTGCTGGGACTAAGTTAATACACATAAAGCTTAAACAATGCCTGAATTATAGCAAGCATTCAACAAAATCCTTAAGAGAATGGCAGATGATGTATTTTGCCCTCATCCTGTCCCTGCCATTATTTTAATATTTGTCTTATGTATTTCACTAGTGCCCTGGCACCTTAGCCTCACATGCAGCAAAATATGAAATATGAAATATAATTGGGTGTTTATCTGTATCTCTGCCCACCAAATTCTAGTTTCCTTGAAGCTACAGACTGAAATACAACTTCTCTCCCTACCCCGTGGCCTGAACTTTGCTATATTACCAAAATTCAAGAAACATTTGTTAAATAAAAATGGATAAATATTCTTATCCCCCAGAAGAGAATATGAAACAGAACAGTTGTTGTATAACTATTTTTGAATGAATGGATAAATTTATTAATCATATCTTGGTATAGCAGGAGTATGTTCCAAGATGATTTAGACAGTAAGAAAACCAGCCCATGGTAGAGAGTGGAGGCTAAATATTATTTTTTTTCTTTCTTTTTTAATGCTTTGTTACTAATTAAATTCTTGATCACATAATACGATGTTTGCCTCATGTGTGCTCAACGTATGTGGCGATGGCTTCATCGCCTTTGGACATAAAGATGACTGGTGAATGTTTGATGGTCACAGTACCTCATTATCCTTCTCAGAAGAATTCCAGGCCTTATATCCATGCCATTATCAATATAAACTATTTAATTCCAGCAATATTTGTGAATTGCCAAAAAATGAAGCAATCAGCTAATTTTTTACACTATGATAACATTGAGGGCAATATTTTTTTCTAGTGGGTAAAGTTTCTAAGAATAAGTATGGCCAAATATTTGCAGACAAAGGTTAGACAAAAAAAAAATGTGTTATCTAGAAGCCTCACAAAATGGATGCAATTCAGTTTGAAATGATTATTTGTCTAAAACACCACTACTGCCTATTTGGAACAAGAGGACAGGTTGGCCAATTATTTAGAAAGTATGCTTATTAAAAATTATACTTAGCTTAAATGTATCTTATGACATTAGATATTTTAGTAGGAAAAGTTCTATGAAACTAAACAAAAATAACCCCTACATGCAAAGACGGATTTACAATTTCTGAACCAAACACACGTTAGGGAAAGGATTAATTTCCAGGTAACACTTGTGGGAATTCTTTAATAATGTAACTTTAGTGAGTTATAAACACTTTAGAAGGCATAAAAGTAAATTAACCACAATTTTTTCAGCATTTACTATGGTAGGAACTGATGCTATATGTTTTATAAAAACTTCTTTTAATTTACTACTCATCAGCTATGTATGTATTATGATCCCACTTTAGATAAGAAAACTGAGGCTAAAAGAAACTGCTTGGATGATTGTCCACAATTAAACACTCTTGAGCCTTGTATTCAGACCTTTTCCATGAAAGAAAGTTTGCTTATAGAGAACAACTAATAAATTTATGTTTAATTGAAACTTGTCACTTGGAGGAGAAAGAAGGAACGAAAGTTTAACGAGTCAATTATGTCATGTGTTGTTTGCTTTTATAGACAGTACCTAATTTAATCCTTTCCCTATCACTGAGAAGTAGACACAATTATCCTGACTTTATAAAATGATGAAACAGCTTCACAAAGGTTAAATTAGTTGCTAGTGACAGAGAAAACTCTAAAAAAATCTCATCTCTTACTTTGTAGTGTTACATTCAGGCTGTCTCCATAAGTGATTGGGTCAAGTTGGAAATGGAGGACCCTTAATGTCAATTAAACATTTTTGACTTTTGTATTGTAAAATAGCTCGTGAAGATTTTGGAGAATATTTTAGAAGATTACTCTTTGAGTTCTTAAAATACACATTTTTAAAAACTGATGCATTTATTGTGGTATATTGATTTAGGCACATTTGTATAAATTTAAGTATAAGAGAATATCTGCATAAAACCTCTTGATCAATAATAAATCCATTTAATAAATGAGTTGTTGGTCACAAAAGTAGGAAAATGTTTTACTTATATGTTTTAGAATTAAGATGAAATAGGTTCATTTTAGTGACTAATTTTAAGCCATATTATGGTATGGGTTATTTAAAATTTCAAATTTACCATAACTAAAGACTATGACACCAGTGAAAATGAAGATATGCAGAGAATTAAAATCTTGATGGAAACCTTAGTAAGAGGCATTTTCTATTTCTGTGCCTTTTATGAGTCCTTAAATGATCAAATATTTGGTCAGAATATTAACTATAGAATTAAAGAAAACAACAATTCACAAGAAGCAAATAAACCTATGGTTATGAGAGCACAGAACCTACTGGAAAATGGGGTAATAGACTTACATGATGATCACAAGACCTGCAGTTAAATCGGAATTTATTTTAGGATTGTATCATTAAAAAGAAATATTAAGAGGCCTGAAGTATTAGACAATTTGTCTCTCTTATTTTTGTTTGTTTTGGATAGGCTATATCACAAAAGAGACACAGTTACTTTTCACATACCCTGAGATGCTACTTATGGGTAGCATCTATCAGGTTCATAATTGTTCAATAAATGTTTCTCAAACAGATGTTTGGTTGCCTGCTATTGCACCCAAACTCCAAACCTAGCCAAGAATTTTCCTTTTGCAGTCACTCCCACCCCTGCCTCTAAAAGTTTATAGACATATTTATTGGACAAATACTCAGAGAAGAAGTGAAATTATGATAAGTAGGCAGACATATGAGCTCTGTGAGAATCACCAGGGCTTGATTTCTAACATCATGAAGAAAAAAAAAATACTCAACTCCATGTGCTTTAAGTCTCAAGATGATAAGAAAAATATGTTTTCAATGTTCCCCCAATGTATTCAGTTCAATATGAGAATAGATATGTCTCATATTAATACTTAATTTCTAAATACTCATGAGCTCCATTAAAATTCTCTGGCAAAATCATACCAAGCTTTCCTTCCAGTGGACTCTAACCCAAGGTTTTGGCAGGCGCTGACTGATTAGCAGGTTTTTTCCTTCCCAATCACATTTCGGAGCACACCCAAATGGAGCGCTGGGAACTTACTGTTTAAAAAATATTCTTTACAAAGTATATTAAGGACTTGTTTAGACTATCTAAAGGAGATATAACTCAAGGTAATGGAGTGTAATGGAAAAATGTGAAATGTCTTTAAAACAAGATCACTTCATATAGAATTATCATCTATACTCATATCTATACATAAAAGTATGGAATTGAGCTAATTTTTCATAGAGTTCAAGTCCATTATTAAAGAAGCCTCTGTGGTATGTATATTGCATATGCACATGGAACCACCGCATGAATGGTCACATAAGCCACAGCTTAGAGACAACCATAACTTTCAGACGTAAATGGTGCTTTCTTTCACTCATCACTATTTATGTTCATCACATCCTCACTCAGAGAAAGGCTGATTAGTGACCAGAACTACAAAAGATGCCTTAAAGCTCCAAACTTTGAAGAGCTCTCCAGAGGCTAGGGAGACAATCTCCTTGAAGTGGACAAGTGTTCGCAGGGGCACTCATTCAATAATTGTTGGGTGGGAATGGGCAGATGGATAAATATCTTCTAAAGAGACAGGGACTTACAATATTTTCAGTGGTTAAGTGGCTCCAGATATTCTAGTCATGTTAAAAATTTGTATTTCCAACACCTGAAACTAATATAACACTGTATGTTATCTATACCAGAATTTTAAAAACGTATATATTTCCATTGTCACCAAGATAGTCCAGAATAATTGTGTCTGGATGCCCTGGTTAGGTCCTCTCCACCAGGACTAAACATAAGTGATCTTTATAAAGACTTTTAATATCAAAGATTCTTTCTCCTTCATAATAGTTATTGGGAGCTTCTATATCTCCTTTTCTCTGTAACCCACTCTTCCTTCTCTCCCTCTACAAAAGAAATAATTAATATTAGTTTTAATATAGGAATCTTATTGAAACTCTCCCAGGACTCTGAATTAATCTTTAACATTGGTTAATTTCTGTCTTCTATATTAAAGTGTCTAATACCATAACATCAAATATGTATATATGACAGTATTGCAGGTTTTACCTAAGTCTACAAAGAACAAGCAAGAAAGAAGAAACCAGAAAGTTCTTTTAGAAAGATACTGTGAATTCACAAGTTCAAGCTTATGAATACATTCTCTGACATTAAAAACATGAGAAAATTCTGAGTACAAACTTCATGCAATGCCTCTAAGAATAAACTTATTTTGCTGCTTTTATACAGCAATCAATACAATCTAGAAAGTAGTATTGAATATTTATTCGATCCATGTTAAATAAATTATCTACTATACCAAATTGAAGAAATTCTTACCACCTTCTTTAGTGCAAAGGTTGACGAGGTTGTGCACTGTGTCCATCAGCTCCAACTGCTGCCTCTGAAGGACACTATTATTGTTGGTGGCTCTGTTCAATTGTTTCTCCAGCTCCTGGATTATATATGTTTGACGAGTAACCAATATTTGAAGATTCTCTCTCTCTTCTTTTAAGGTGTCCAATTCTTCCTTGTGCTTTCCCTCCATTTCTAAGATTTTATGTTCTAATAAACTACAAGAAAATAAAGACAAGACTATCTAAAAAATGCTATACAAAAGCATATGACTCAACTAAATCCCGAGTTTATTTAAAATTAGAAATTTTAGTTAGGTATGTTACAATGTAAATATATTATAAGTGATTGTTTCAGAATATATACATATAACACACTCTAATATCCATAATGTGTTATTTATATAAAGATTTAATATATTAATATAGGAGTTACATACAAAACATATCAAATAAGGAATAATTATATCATTTGGTGTCAGAGTAGTATTTATTTCCTAAACATAATTTTTTTTTCCCTGGAGTACATTTCATATCCAAGGTAGCTGACTTGGACCCAAATAATTTGAGTCTGTAAAAGTTATAGTATAACTTTCATTAAGGAAATAGGTCCAATAAGAAACTGATAGCATAGTCCAGGAAAAAATGCAAACAAAATATAGAAACTATTTTTTTTTTAATTTATGTTGCATTCATCTGGGATTCTCAAAACATTAACAGTGATTAAATTTCACAATAATTCTGTGGGGTCGGTTAATAGTATATTGAAGCAGAACCCACAGGACCAAAAAGTAAGCTATGCAAAATCCAGAGATTAGATTTCTTGGCATTTCTGTTGGCTGGTCCTGTATCATAAGTATAGCTTACTTTGTCTCTCAACCTAAGTTTCAGAATGAGGCCTAAAAGCACCACAAGCTCCCAAATCAGTGCACAGATGGTTCTTCACAGGAAGACCACAGGCTGGTGGTGTGGTCTTACAAAAAGACATGTGATTTTGCTCAGGGTGATGTAATCTTCAGCTGAGAACCTTCCTTCTCTCACAACTCTTCAGAATATACTCCCCTTGCATATTGCACATTAAAATTGATAGGGAATGCAGAAGCACTCTTGGATCTTAGCAACTGACTGTAAATAAAAAGTATTTACATTTTATAGAGTGTATAATATACTAAGATTCCTCAGAGGAAAGCCTGATTCAGTTTCCTCAATTCCATTTTCAGAAGGTTCAACCAGTCCTTAGTTTACAAGGTGTTATTCAAATGTAACATACCAGACTGGGCACTTAATTTACCTTGGAGAAATATAGCACTGAATCATTCCTATAAGTTTGTAATGAGGAGACTCCAGGGAATATTTTAAATTTAATACTTAAATCATAAAATAGAGCATGTTAGAAGAGCCAAATTTTCCTACTTGACATATTGGGGGACGAGCTGGAATATCTGATTGTCCTTTACACAGATCAAGAAGTGTGGAGAGAACTGCTCATGAGCATTCTGGATCTTTGCCAACCAACCTGTCCTGGAGAAAATGTGGCTCAGAATATAGCAGGAAAGTTGACTGTTGAACCACACCTGAAAAACACTGAGATGCTTCTATTCATGTTACCCTACTAATTTACAACACCTTGGGTGGCGTGTCCAGATTCCCATTTCTCATTTCCAGTGAGACCTGTCAGGGGCAGCTCTGTGACTTGTACAAGATAACAGAAGCCATGCCTCTATTTTGGCTAGCTCTCACTCTGTGGGACACCAATAGTGAAAGAAGACCTGCCCTGATTGTTAAGCAAACTCAGTCTGGATAGAACCTAAGTAGAGCGATTAGGGAAACTTGTGATGGCCATCTAATTTCTGAAGCCATCTTTTGGAAATAAAAATCTTAGGCACAGAAGTCAGGGTAAGATAAAAGACGTCTGTAAAGAGTAGGTAAGGTTCACCATCTTTTAGTGTTTTCTTCTGTGTCAATAACTTCCTGCTGAAGTTAGAGGTTAAAAAATAAACAAAATAAAACAAACAAACAAAAAGCCCTTCTCAGTTAAAAAGTTTATCCAACCACTGGTTAAATGATTAGTGCACTTGCTATGGAATCAAAGCAGGTTTTCTCTGTGTCTCATAATTGTTGGCCTTCAGATCTGAGAACTAACCACAACTGATGCCTTAGCTCATTCTCAGTTTACTTTTTGATTTTTTTGTTTTTCCTCCTAATGATCAGATATAAGATGCCCATAATATAAAGTCAGTTAACTTAAAAAAAAAACCTGTGTTTTAAATTCACAAAAGTTATAGTATACTTCCAAGAAAACTTAGAATTAGCTGTTAAAATGGTAACAACATAAAGGTCAAAATTAGGGTGATATAGCCATATAATGCTGAATAGAAATCTGAATTATCATTTTGTTTCTACAAAAAGATGAGCACTGGCCTTTCAGTTTTCCTCATCACTAGGTAACATTCTGGTTTAGAAAATATGCTATAGCTATAACTTGCATTTATTACTTGCTAAATGCCAATAGTGTTCTCAGCACTATGTAAAATATAAAATACCATTTCTACTCTAAGAATTTATTTTGAATGAACCCTCAAATAAAACAATAGCAGCTCTAAGAAACTTTTGTTTTAGATATAATGCTATTAAAAATTATTTTAAACCAATATTTTTCCATTTCTTTGAAGTACTCCCTATTCAAGAGAGTATATACTTAAAGACGGCTGCTACTGAAATGTCAATAAAGGGATTTTGCTTGTTTGTTTAGTTTAGTTTTCAGAATATTTTGGAAAAAGCTGAGAATTTAAAGCTGATCAAAGAATTCCCTGATGTCAAAGGAAATAGCTCAGCCCTGGCTTACGGAAGAAAAATCTGCATTTCCTGAGTAAAAGGAATATTTACTTAACATGATGAAAAGAACATTAATTTTCATAATTCACTGAACAACATTTAATGCACTGTGACTACCAAGTATCAAAAGAAATCCAAAGAGCCTGTCATCTTAAAATAGCTATTTATGCAAAGTAAAAAAGGGACTACCCACAGAAGTAAGAACGGTCCTCTACATCACAGACACTTCACAGGGTTTGGAATGTTAACATATATCCTTTATATTAATTGTAACTTCTTAGACTTCTTCAGGCAAGACTGATCTCTTCTTGGCCCTTCCATTTTCTCCAACATTGCTCATCTCTTACTCCCATCTTCTCTTCATATTTGACTTAAAAAAACAAACTATTCTCTTTCCTTAGACTCTTCTCATCCATTGGTTATTATCTACTTGGGAAGTGAGCCTTTCTTTCTCATTAAACTGGTTTGAATCGAAAACTTTCTTGCCAGAAAAAATGCAAATGCTATCTCCATTAATCACTTTGTTGCAATATATCATCATAATTGTGTAGTCCTTTAAAGCCCTTATCTCCTTTGATTCTTAAAGCAATAGAGAGATACAGGCTGAGTAGATATCACAAGCCTCAGTTAATAAGAATCTAAGTATCTTGTCCAAAAATCATGCATTCATTGTGTCAGAACCAAAAGAAAAAGTCATGTCTTCTAACTTGTTGGCCCAGAAATATGCCCATGACATCCCAGTGCTATGAATACTAGCATGAGAGTCTCTCCTCTTTGATTTAGTGTAATATATCTTCTACTTATTTCTTCCACTCATTAATATTTTGTCAGGAAGCAAGGAATCACTTTAACATTTCCTTAGTAATTATTCTTCATCTGGTTATTCTGGGAGCTCATCTTTCATAATATTTTAGCCTATTGATTTTTACACATATAAAAACAGTTTCTTTGTCAAGCCAGTTTTTTTTTTAATCTGAATTGAGATTTTCTTAAGCACCACTCTGCCTTAACCCCTCTGTCATTAAATGTAATTTTATCCCATTTTGTCCTGAAGGCTTTTATTGGTTCTCTTATATTTCCCCTATCCAGATCAGTTGGGAGAGGCCACCTCAGCTAGATACAGAGACCTACAAGTAAACGTCGATCTAAAGGACAACATTACAGCTCCAGCATCCTAAAATTAGATAGACAAAGTAGTTATTTTTCCCTGATGATGTCCTGCAGCAGTAAGTTTAGTTTAGACTTAAACACATAATCCAAAATGCGGATGCTGATTCCAAGCTCCAGTGCACTGTTTTCTAGAGTGCATTCCATATATTTTTATCAGGTGTTCACTTATTTAGAGTCCCATTCTCAAGTTTTTGGGAAGCTTACATTAAATAAACAGTTTTTATCATAATGCATCTTTTAGGATTAGTGTTCCATGGAACAACAATTTATGAAACTGTGTACCGAAATCTATACAAATGGAGTTAGAAGTCTGAAGACAGAATTTCTCACAGGATTCCAAGTACTTCCTGTTTCCCATCTTTCTGGAAACATTTTGAGAAGAGACATGCATAAAATTTTGGCACTTAACTTCTAGTTTGAGGCAGAGGTACACTTTAATGAAGAATAAAATAAACATAATAATCTAGGCCTTGAACTTCAGTAAAAGGTTCTAATTGAGTATATACAAAACCTTATTTGAAGTTTTTGGTTGACTTCTTTCCCCATTTTCACAGTCTGCCTCCTCAAACATATCTTATTGGAAATATTTCAGATCATTGAACACATCTTGAAACTTTCACAGAAAAAGCTCTCCCTTTCAAATTGTTTCCCACAATAGAGTTCTTAACATAGCAGCCAATGAATTCACAGTGGTGACAGTTTCCTAAGCAATATGTGTGTAAAGATAGCCCTTAAGCAAGGAAGAAGATGTTGAAAATATAGAAACCTTCTCAATTTTATCTGTCTGAAACTGCTTACAGATGTTTCCATTTTTTAATTATTTTTAATATGTAAGGTGTCAACATGTGTTGCAAATATGGGTTTTAGGGATTGATTTTTTTCCCCCTTCAAACAAGGGTATAGTAACTTTGGGTTAAATTTATACTTTAATTTTCTAATTTGAACACAGCAAATTTAAAATTTATAGCTAAATAGCTTTATAATTCAAATGTGGAGCAGAAGCATAGATTACTACAAGTAAACATTGGCAAATATTTTTTAATAGTTTGGAGTAAATAAGAATAAATTAAATATGCTATGGAAGCCAGAAAGAAAAAAAAACATATACACTTCAAAACATAAAAATATAATACTTCTATAAAAAAGTTGCACAATAAATGGCAAACTACAGAAACTCATATCTGCAGCATATATGACAAAATTTTAATGTCCATTGAAGAGCATATATAAGTGAATAAAACAAAGATAATATAATAGAAAGATGAGAAACACCCATGAATATGCTAGTCACAGAAGAAGAAGAAATGCAAATGGTCAATAAACATGAATAAGATGTAAAACCTAACTTTTCAAGTAGACAACATTAATAAAATGGTTAGCAAGATTTAGGGAAATTAGAAAGCCCATGTATACTTGGGGGAAATGTAAAATTTGGAGATAATTTGTCAGTATGTATGAAAACAAATAATCACATAAAAATCCTGATAAATTATAAATTATAGTCTATCTATACCTAGGAATGAGAGATATATGTATATAGTTACATGTATAAAATATCCATGATAAATTTTTATGAAATAGAAATAAATCCAAAATGTAAAGAATAATTATAATCTATACAAATATGCATTCATTATATATATATATATATATTCATACATGGGTGTGACTGGATATGAGTGTCTATGTAAACACACAACAAATATTCACACTCTACACAGATATATGTCTTAGTATATTCATAGGAAAAGTCTGGAAGAATAAGAAACAAACTTAATCTGTTAATAATGATTCTCTGCAGGGGTTGTGGTAATGGAAGAGTATGGCATTAGGAAAACTTTGTCCTACAGTTGTATATACTTTTATATACTTTAATGTTTAGATCAAGTTTGTGTTACTTTTTTATTAATCAGAAATGTGTTAGGTGGTCATGAGTCTAGAATAGTCTGGGAAGATGCTATCTAGAAATTTTAAATTGGGCTGAATTAGTGAAATTCAAAATGTGAACTGATAATCTTGGGAGCGATGCAGAGCGCTTTTGGGGATAGAGAATAGCAGTGTAAACACCACCTCTACTGTATTTATGTTAAGAACAATTAATATATTTATAATAATTCATGTAAACTATGTGGTTTGTGTTTTCCATTAAAAAATATGTTTCAGTTGTGTGTGTCTGTGTGTATACAGAGATAAATGACATTTGTTGGGATAGAGCTCCTGGGACATTTGCCAGTTCATCATTCATTCAACATTCAAAAAGCACTTAATACTATATACACAATGTGTAGAGAATTGTGCCTGGGAGCATGAAGACAAAGATAAATAAAACACAGTCTCTGTGTTCCAGAGGTCACAGCCCAATAGTAGAGAAATAGATAAACACACACACACAAACACACATAAACACATACACACAACACCCAGAAGCACACACACATATTAGAATGTGATGGGATAACTAAAACAATGGGGGCAAAGACGTACAGTATTATCATATAAGTGGTAATGACCAAATCTATTGGGCAGAGTCAGAGAAAGGTTCTTAGAGAGGTTAACATCTGCACTGAGTTTTGAAGGGTGAACGGGAGTTTGTCAGTTGAATAAAGAACTACAGGGCATTTCAGACAAGTCAAACAACAAATATGCCTGAAACAACATCAAGTGTTCGGTGTGATACTAACAACTAGCACGATTAAACACTTGTTATGTGTGTTGGGCACTGTTCTCAGTGTTTTACATGCATTAACTCAATTAATCCTCACATAAATTCCAGGCACTACTATTATCATCATTCCAGTTTTAGAAATTAGGAAACCAAATTACAGTGAGTTTAAGTAACTTATCCAAAGTTGCACAGCTGGTTATAGCAGGATAAGGGAAAAGTAAACCCTAGGCAGTCTGGCATCAGAACTCATGTTCTTAGCTATCAGACTATACTTTCTAAAATATAAGAAGACTTGTATAACTAAGGCTACCAAATTAGGATTATAATGATCACTGACTGTGTTCAATGCTTAAAAGACTTAGAACTTTCTTGAGTTAGTTACAGAGAATCAGTTGGGGATTAGGCAGATGTTGTCTAGAGATTGAAAAGTGGGGCTGGATTAGTGTTGGGGACCTAAACAAGAGTGAAAAAATAATCTGGCTTGCATTTTAAAAAGAAGACTTTGGCAGAGTTCTGGATGATCAGTTTGAGAGACATGGGGCTTAAAGCACAGAGGTCACTGCAATGGCTGAGATAAGAATGAATGGGAGTTTGACCTAAGACACAGTGGAAATAAAATGAACAGGACAGATTGAGAAAGTATTTAGGAGATGGAACTGACAGCCTCAACAGTCACTGTGAGTTGTGAGGAATCGGGGAAAGGAAAAAATTAAGATTATCCTTGGATTTTTAGTTTGATTTGGAATTCTCTGTTTGACTTACTTCACTCAGCATAATCTCTTCTGGTCTAAAATCCTAAAATTAACGAAATTGAAACTTAAAAATGCTATATGCCATTAAATTCATTTTTAAAAAACATGAGAAGAAAAAACGTTCTATTAAATCAGTCTGCAGATATTCCATTTTCAAAGTATAGAATAGAGTACCATAAATTTAAAGACTTTTTATTTACCCCTACTATACACAACTAACATAATTTAGCCTAATCTAATGCTAGCAGGTAGCAGGATTTCACTTTAGTATTTTGTAAAGAACTTTTCAAGTGGAAAAGAAATTTAATTTAATGACTGTGATTTAACTTTTCATTTCTTTAGGCATCTCAAGTATTAAAAATCAATATTTCTATGATACCATTACAATAATTTGTTTGTAAGGTATAATTTAGTATCTTGAAATTACACAAATTTCGATCAGTTAAAATTAATTAACTTAATAACTTCCCATAAACTCCAGCTAGAAGATAGATGAGGCTTGTCAAAAAAGTTCAGTGAATTCCCAAGGTAAAATAAATAGTTTATATTTCCTACCCCAGTATTAGCAGGAATAAATAATGATCCACATAGGAATAGGCCAAAAACAACTGGCTGACCCCTTTCTTCAAACTTCTGTTTGTTTGTGTTAAGAGGATAACTTGACAGCCACATCAATTAATCTTGAGGCTGCATCACGCTGGAAAAATATTTTTATAATAATTAAGACAGAGAATCATTATGGACTTGAACCCTAATTTTGTCATAAACTAGTTGTTTGGCCATGGACAAGTAAACTCAAACTTTGTGAATTTCATTTTCTTCATACATGAAATAGGAATAAGAATAGATACTCTGCAGAATTGGTTGGAGGATTAGCAGTAATGTATGCAAGGCACCTGGCACACATGTTTACATGATATTAGGTAGGCAGGTAGCAGACAGTTTGATAAAACTGTCTGAAGTGGCCATAAACTGTTTGAAGTGGCCATCACATATGTAGTTTCATTTCAATCTGAATGGCCTTACTGAAAATTTCCCTAATCTTCACGCTACATATTCAACCCAAGTTGAATCAGTTGATCAGGAAAACCCAAGTGTTCCATCTTTGTATATGTAAGATGCTCACTTCCCTTCCTGTATACCCTGTTGAGGCAGAAGAATTTCTTCTGGAATATTTTTTCACCCTGCTGTACTCCCACCTTGAGAAAAGTCAGAGATGGGCAGGTGCCTTGATCAGTTCACCAAACTTTTAGATGAAAAGATTCAACTCAAGGGATTTGCATTATAATATCTTTCCCTGTCCCTCTCCTTTTTTCTATTGTCTTGAGCTGACCTGGCAGGAAACATACTCAAAGAATCTAATAAAGGTTGACAATTACATGTTCCACTTTGTGATCCAAGTGCCTATGTGCAAGGTAAATATTAATGCTTCCTCTTTCTTGGGATCTTGGTTGATGATTTCAGTTATGTGGGCCAAATACTGATCTCGTACTTCCAAATGCTTTTCCTTGAGATAAGAAATGAAACCATTTTGACATTAGGATAGTATCCAACAAAAGACAAAAAAAGAACAAAAAACATTTCCTAAAGAAAACAAACTGGAAGCTTCTTGGAGTCACCCCCAATAGATTGTTAGGAAAACAAACAGTAGAGTAAATGTTGCTAATCCTATTCTTGCTTTGTGCCTTTGGCCATTTAGGGGATAAAGAGGTGAATCTAATGAGGCCCCAATCCTTTTTCAACCCTGCAAGTGATGCATTTAATTTGTCAGGATGTAAATCAGCAGGACCTCTCAGCATGATTGTGTAGTATAATCCTGTCTATAAAATATTCCTCCTTGTTCTGCCAAAGAAGTGGTGGACCCTCCTAAGGGCCAGCTCACTGACTTGGCAGCTGAGGCCCCATCATACTCAAAGCTGGTAAGTCACACACCCAGACACAACCCCAGACATTCCATGGGGAGGAAGCAAAGCTTAATTTAGATAATCCCCTTTGCAAAGTGTATTAGCTGATCCAAACCAGACCTGGCCAACTAAAGGCATGTTGTTCCTACATTTCAGAGATGCCTAAATGTAGAAATAGCTTCTTGCTACATTTGGAGGATTAAGATTCATTTAAGGAACAGGTAGGGATAATCAATACACTTCTTTAAAAATATATATAAACAGTTTGGTGTTTGGCTTTGACTTTCTATCCACTTAAATGCTATTGGGGGTAGTGGATTTCTTTGTTGCTCTAGAAAGTACTTGGTAGAGTTCCTGAATTCCATTTTATATATGGAAGTAAACAATAACAATAAAGAGTAGGGTAAGTATTCTGTACATCACAAAAGAATATTCTTACTTTTTTTATAAAGTAAAACACTTTTTTCTAAGTGGTTTATAGAGGAATATGCCTGGTTAAAGAATAAATGTTCCACCAACACTCCATTAAACACATCAGACCCTTCCACAGGAAGACACAGATAACTACAGAGATACAGCAATGTCAGGAGATACAGTATGTTGATCGAAAAATACCCCCAGAAACCACCATTGAAGTAATGCTACACTTGAGCATCAAAAAAGGAAGAAGAGTAGAGAAGTGAAAGATGCATGTAAGTTTTTGTCAGTGTAAGCACAGAGATGAATTTCAAATTGAAGCCTAAATCCCTGAAGTCATTGTAAAAATATCTATATTTCTGGCAAAGGAAATTGTTAGAACTCTGAAAAAATTACCACTAGCAATAAGCACTGTGACTTGTATACACATAGCCCTGAATTTTCCTTAGAAATTAGAACTTAGTAAAGGAAAAAAATTCATCAGCAGAAGACATGTATGTGCTGGGATTAGGAATGAGATGCCTCTGAATGGCCATGGCACATGGAGAAGACTTCTCTACTTGACCTGCTTGACAGAGTTCTTTTGAGGGTGTGAACCTTTGCTCAGCTTTACTGATGGAACAGAGAGAGCAACTTTTAAGAGTTTCCCTTAAACAAACAAACAATTTCATAGTGAGAATTCCATAGTGGGAAATGATACTATGTGCCATATCAAGAATTATGATGGAAAACCAAAAAAACCAAAATGATCACAAAATAAGGGAGAGGGGATATATTTTCAAAAAAAGAAAGAGAAGGAAGAAAGAAAACAAAAGAAAGAATGAATATGACAAGGAAGGAGGCAAAGAGAAAGGGAGACAGATATGGCGGGGGAGAGAGAGAGAGTGAGCGAGAGTGAGCTGAGTACAAGTGACGCTTAAGGACAGCATTTGTTTTTGTAGTTAAAAGTGAGACCTTTCAGTCCTCCCAGGTTTTTTACAGTATCCTGACAGCTCAAGTGTCAGATGTGGACCAAGAGATAATACACATATCAGCAGGGGAAGAACTGAAGAATGTAGATTCATGCTGACAACTTTTTAAAAGATAAATCACATGTGGTAACATACTTAGAGACAGAAACCACTCTAGATTATACTTTAAAATGAAATACCACGCAATTATTCAGAACGATATTAGAAGGGTATTTATTCATGAGAAATGATGTCTATTTCCAAAGAAGGCAGGCTGCAGAACAGTTTGGATAGCATGACACAGCATTCCATAAAAAATATATTTATATATAATACACAGTGACACATGCAGCTTTCTCAATGTGACAGGATTGTGATTTTTAGTTTTATTTTGTTACTTTTTCTTTTTTCTCCAATAAGTGTGTGTTATTTAGATAATTATGAAAACAACCTAAAAAATAAGGCAAAGTTGACAATATTTTGTTTATTTATTCATTGACAGAGCTTTCACAATAGCATCTTGAAATATATAATTGTAAAGGGGTTCACTTTTAGCAACAGTGTTAAAGCATGGTGGGATCCAAAAAACCAAGGGATGGTTGATGTAAAGTATACCTGCTCCATGTATATGTCTGGTTACTGTGAAACAGCAGTAGGATAAATGGTACTTTTCAGCAGGATTTTCAATTCCAAAACATTTCATTATACAACCAGTTCAGGGTCAAGTCCTGTCAAGTTTATTTATAGTTATACAGTTTACCCCATGACACAGTACAAAGATAAATAAATGTAAAACTTAGAAATACAAGTCATAGAGCATGCATGACCCCTTTCAGACTCTAAATCAACAGCTAGGTTTATCTGCTTCATGGAAAAGCTTCATTATAATTGCTGTCATTAAGGGCCACTTTTAGTGTAAAGTTGGGGAATCCTTTTAGGTTACAGATAGTAGTATTGAGAGACGATGTGCTACAGTGCAAAGAGCAAGACTAGGAAGAAGGAGGCCTGGGTTATATTCCCAGTTGTACCACTAGCAAGCTGTGGACAAATCACGCACTTCTACAAAGTCTGTCCCCTCATCTATAAAGAGCACTAGAAGTCCTCTTTGTGCCTTCCTGGTTTGAAATATGGTGGAAACTCTAGTTCAATGACATAAGGTATTTAACTAGTTTCTAGCAACACAATGCTCTTTAAATCAATATAATGCCTAAGAACTGAAACTGCTTCAAGCCATCCCAATGGTCAGCGCTCAGTTAATAAGCAATACATTTGTCCTACAGAGGCCAGTGCTTTGACTGAATTGGCCATCATGAATGTCAAGACTTCAAAATGATATAGTCTATACATCATCTCAAGGTCTCTAAGTCCCACTTCACTTACCTGAGATGACTCATAGGTTATAAAACACATCCATAAAACTAAACAAAGAAATTTATTGTATCCAGAGTAAACGTCTTTCAATGTGGGAAAGGGGATGGTGAGCAACTCCTGAATTAGCTTTACAGGTAAATAATTTTCTGCGAAAAATAAAATTTGTTTCTCTGGTGCAAGATCTTTGAATTCAATAAACTTGTAGCTCTGTAGAAGCTTAAGGGCAGGTAGAGTGACAACTCAAGTTACAGAGTTTCAGAGATTATTTTTTTCTTTATTGCTATATATGTCATTCTGCTGAAAACTGTCAATATTTTGGTCACTGAATTTATTCACAGAATCAATTCTTATAGATATGGTGGGATTCGAACAACTAAATGTTAGATAAATTAGTGTTAAAAGTTTTTAAAAAAGCATATACTTCAAGAATGTAAGCTATTGTATTATTCGTATCATATTAAATTGTCTCTATAGTTCCTTTATTTTTAACGAACCTCATCAATATTTTAAGAGCTGACAGGTGAATGATAAAAATAAGTACATATGCAAATAATTTGGAATACGACAAGCCTCACCTGTTTTTCTCATGAATCTTTAGGATTTCATTTGTCTGCTGAAGAAGCTGCTTCTCTAGCTTGTATGTTGATAATGAATTCTCTAGCAGTTGTATTTCAAGTCGAGAAGTTTGATTTAGTACCTCAAGATAAAAGATAAAAGATAAAAACATTTCAAACTTTAATCACAGAGTGAAAAGAATTTTTGTTTTATTTAGCTGTGTTTTCTTTTAAAATAGTATTTCTTCCAGAATAATTAATTAAATGGCCTACATTCTACTAATTAGAATGTAGAGCTTTGCAATGTATCTTAAACATGACATTTATTTGAGATTGAGGTTGCAACTGAATGAGAAAATTGAGTTGTTAAATCCATTTTCATATTTAAATTTTCATGTCCTGAATCCCTAAAATATTCTACTGTGCTAGTTGTTTTATGTATATATTATCCCCAATATTGATATTTTATACGTTTTCTCTGAGATAGGAAGTAGTACAAGGTCTTTGATATTATATATAACTAATAACTAATAGGCAAGTAAAATATGCTCATTTTGATCCCTCACCTTACAAAAATCATTTATAAATGGGCAAACAACTCTTGACGTAGTTTAGGCAGATTCATGACCACAGAGTTATTGAATATCTATCATATTAGGTCACACCAGCACTTCTAGATATCATACCATTTCACAGACATGGGCACATGTTAATGGAGGAGTTGCTACCATCACTTTATAAATGAAGAAATGGAGGTTAGACAGAGACCAAAATCCACACAGGAACCAAGGGAAGAACCGGGTTTTTGAACCAAGACAGTGTGACTCAATTTTAATGCTCTATACCAAAAACTAAAAGGGTTA
>ML104841.1:0-15692 GCA_003697995.1 Taxidea taxus jeffersonii
CTGTCCAGCATTTTCCTGCCGACTGTACTGTGGGTCTTATTTGTACACTCAGTTGGCACATGTTTTATTTTTACCATTTTGCTTGAAATTACCTAATTTTCAGTTTATGGAAGTACCTTTCTATTCCTCGGTCCTCACTTATCCATCCCCATTTCAAGTACAGAGCTTTGAGGGCTTTACAAATGAGAATGGCCTCCTAGTTTATGCTCTTATTCTTAAGCATATGAATCTTCACAAGCTTTGCTTTGTCTGTTTTTCCTTCTGTGGTCTTTGGACATCTTACTGGGTGTAAGCACTGCTTAGAGAGGTAGGTTAGAAGGAAAAGAAAGTGAACTTCAGATTTGATCATTTTGCTGTTTGGTAACAGATTTGTCTGAAAGTTTTACTAGAAGAAAAGTAGCTAATATTTTATCTAACTTGTTCATGATGTTTGTATCCCTTGCTACCATGAACATTCAGAATTGCCCATATACTTTTAGAAGAAGCTGCAAAAAAAGAACTTAATTTTTACTTTTTGGTCCCCATTTGTAAAGATGGGAATATTCTAGCAAGAATCCTGAATTAGAGAATGAAATCTCAAAAGAATTATTTTTTTCCTATGAGAAAATACTTGCTTCAGAGCCATATAGGGTAGAACATAGAGTAAACTGAATATCTAAAAGATCTTGGGGAAAAATGCAAAGTAAGCCACATATATACTCTTACATTTTAAAAATCCCTCAGCTTATAAATGAGGTTATTTCTTAATTCCTTCCCGCTATTGAAGCCCATTTTCCTCAAGAGTAGTTAAAAAAAAATGACATAAGCCAAAAAATGCTGTTGGATGGTAAGGGAAGGAAAGAGCCAATTGCTTGGTACTTAGTGGATTCTTAAAACTTAGGTTTTCGCATTTTTCTTTATTTAAAAAATTATAAAGAACCTTTCCTAGAATTCTTTTTTCCTTTTATTATGGTAAAATATATATAATGTAAAATTTACCATCTTAACCATCTTAAATTTAGTGGCATTAAGTACATTTATAATACATATTACTCTTATAATAAGAAAAAATCTTTTTAAATTGAGGCAGAGGTAGGATAGGCTAGTGGAATTATCTTGACCTCCATTTGAGCAAAAGGCCTTAAGAGATCTACATAAAATAATTTTCCATCATACTCCTGCACTCCATCTGATAGGATTCTGCTCATATAGTAAACAGTCAATGTACATTGTTTACTGGTTGAAATTCCTGGGTGACTCTTTTCCAGGTTTGAGCTCCTTGCTTTAGTTTAGTTTGCCTTTTAGGTAGCGTGGGAGCTTGCCGGGTACATCCATAGTGCTTAAACCTCCAGAGCCCCACATTTTCTGCCTCATTCTGCATTAAGTTATCATAGTCATAACTCCACTTTAAAGTCAGAATCTTACTTATTTTATCTTCTAGGGAGGGCATCTTGATCTAATAATTGTATATTATTATATTATTCCTTGATTATTTTTAATGTCCTTGAACCTTAACTTTAAAAATAAGCATGTGTACTGAATCTTCTTGATTCAGTATTTCCATTATCTAAATGGATGTGATTTCTTTTTCAATATTTTTCTGAATAGGTTTGTGTCTGGAAAAGAGAGTCTTCTATAAGCTTATATCCGGACTTCATGCTAGTATCAATTTACATCTGTGTGCAAATTATCTTTTGGAAGGTAATCACATTTTTATCTAGAAATCTTGCCTTCCATTAATGTAAAAATTGTTGGAGGGGGCATATATATTTTCTAGAGAAAAAAAATCATATTTATTAAAGCTGTATTTTGTATTTCATTTTCTCTTTAGAAACCTGGGGTAAACCTAGCTGGGGACCTAATATGAAAGAATTTAAGCGCCGCTTTGACCCTGTGGAAACTAAGGGAGAAGGTCCAAGAAGGCTTAAGAATCTATATTTTTTATACTTAATTGAGCTTCGCGCTTTATCAAAGGTGGCTCCATATTTTGAGCGCTCAGTTGTCGATCTTTACACTGGAAATGTAGAAGAAGATGCTGACACAAAAACCCTTCTACTGAATATCTTCCAAGATACAAAGTAAGAATTGGGTATCAATGATCTGAAATTCTGCATTCTGAATATGAATGAGATAGCACGTGAAATAAAACAGAAACTGACTCCTAAAAGTTAGGAAGAGGGAAAATTAGAACTGAGAAGGAGCAGCCAGTAGAACAGTGGAGCAGCCTAGTCACACTTCAGAATCGGCTCTATTTTCTTTACCTTCTAGAATATACCTCTTCTTTAAAAATGCTGTCTATAAAATTTCAGTTCACTGATTGTTAAAATGAACATGAACCAAAGTTGGATTAAGAAGTGGTTAGAGACACCTGGATGGCTCAGGTCCTGATGCTGGAGTCCTTGGGTCTTAGGGATTGAGTCTGGCATTGAGCTCCCTTCTTGGCAGGAGAGTCTGCCTCTCCCTCTGCCCCTCCCCCTTGCTTGTGCACTTGCTCTCTTTCTCTTTCAAATAAATAGAACCTTTAAAAAAAAGTGTTTGAATTATGCATTAAAACTCAACATCTTTTTAATAGAGTGTTGCATATTTTTCACATAAATTGCTTTTAAGTTTAATTTTTGATTATTTTTATCATGTAGTTTCTTTAAAACATTACAGTCTTATAAATTACAAAGCTATTTTATGTTGCTTTACTCTTTTATTGAGTAGTTTACATGTGAACTATCTGCCACCTTCCTGTGTTATTAAACTTTATACACAAGTAAATTACAAATTATAAATATTTGTGGGGATAGAAAATTCTGCCAGAGCTCTACTACATAGTACGTGAATTTTTCGTCTGTAACTTCTAGTATTGTCATTTCATCAGGTCCTTTCCCATGCACTTTGACGAGAAATCCATGTTTGCAGGTGACAAAAAGGGGGCCAAGTCATTAAAGGTAAAAAGTTCCTGATCGGAGGATAGGGTTGGGGAGGGGAGAGCAGTTGACTGCCTGTGTTTTAATCCCTTACATCTCAACTCTTCTTGCCCAGCCCTCCACCTTGTTGAAGTTGGTCTGATGGGGTTTTACTATAAATGGCACAGAAAGCCCCTTCTCCAGACTTTTCAATACCTTTGTCCTTTCTAAAGAAAGTTTGGCCACCTCTTAGTGAAGCTTCTGTTGTTAACTGACCAATGAATATGGCACCTTTGTAAAGGTTTTTTAAAGGGTGTTATTTTGAGAGAAAGTTTTCTTACTTTAAAATCACAGTACATGTTGTTTTGATTTTAAAAATCATGACTGTTCAGCACTTTGAAGGCAATAATATTTTCCTAAAGTTTATTGTATGGAATATTTTATGGGATGTTCAAGTTTCTGGAACTATTATGCTGTTGTCTTTATGGACTCTAACATAAAAGGCAAAAATTACCTGTTACCCTGTGATATCAAAGGAGAATGTATTTTAGGAACATTTTCAAACTTCATGTTGGGAGCCCTTTGAAAACAAAGGAATACATTGTAGCCTTAAAATGTTCATAAAAGTATTTGAAATTGAATGGCAAATAGTCTTCTATTTGCAGCTCCACAGTCTTACATATGCAGTTTTGAAATCCAGGAAACTCCAAAACCTGAAACATTTTTCTTATGTTTGGTGCCAATTAATTTGTTGGCAAAACCTGACCTGTACTGACACAAGACGATTTATAGTGCTTTTTAAAAAATTCTGCTTTGCTTGAATATTATGTTGTGCTAGAGAACCATTAATGTATATGATTGCTAAGTGTTGCTACACACACTGGCGGGGTGTTTCATAAATAATGTATGTACTATATTTCTAAAATTTGGAATTCTGAAACACATTTGGCCCTGCGATGTTTGAGATGCTCACTGATAAATGAGCACTGAGTGACCCTCCATTGGTAAGAGTCTCTTGGTGCTTCTGAAGTGAAGTAACTTAGTCACAACTGTATTTTAGTTTTGGAAAGTGGTTTTGTTTTATGATAATTTAGGGTATATTGCTATTGTGGTATTGGCTATAACATTAATTTATTTTTGTAATGCTTCCTATTTTTTAAGTATTTCTATAAGTAACTCTAGTTCTCTTTGTGGAGGAGGAAGATGGGAGTGAGAAAAGAACTGTCATCTATGAAATGCTGGGAATTGTGTTTTCTATTTTTCAAAGGTGTATAAAGGAGAACTTAAGTCCTTTTTTTCCATTTCCTCCCAAGAACATGAATTACCTGAGAATGAAGAGCAAAGGACTTTTGTGTTCTGCATATTGTCTTTTAGCCAGGGTACTGTTTCTTCGGAACCTTTCTTCAGAAAGCAGCCAGGCAGGGCTTCTGGTGGCCAGAGTTTTGAGCTGCTTTCCTCTAGCTTCTTGCAATAAAATGTTTACCTCAGTATAAAAATATTTTCTATGTTTATCACATGGAAAAGATGAGGAAACTCTTAGTTACTGTTAGCTTCAGATGAGACTGGCCTTAGAGTCCTAGAAACCATGCCCAATTGCTCACAGGCAGAAGAATAGTGCCCCCCACCCACCAGGAAGCAATTGCCGCACAAGACAAGGATCCAGTTAGCAAACATCCCTGGAGAGGCTTACTGGCACATGCAGGGGACTGAGAGAACACACCCATCATATAGCCCTGGGATCACCGGTGCTGATGGAGCCCCCATTACAAACAGTGTGTGGTCCTAAGGAAAAAGATGAAAATTGATCATTGGTCTAAGACTGGCTTTCTCATTTGGACTCACATGAGCAATACATGAAAAATAAGTCAAACATAGTATAGATGGACTTACCACTGGCTGTATGCAGGTATCAAATGCGGCAGCAGTAAAGTTCCTTAAAAGTAAAAACCATGTATCACTTACTTTTGTTTTTCCCATCATGCCTTTGTTGGTGCTTTGCACAGAGTAGCCCTCAACAAAAAGTTTGTTGAATCAGCATGTGGAATGAATGTTAAGAATTTCCATGGCTGGTTGTTTTAGGGGCCATGTTATGCCATACAAATCCAATTATTTTTCTTCTTCACTGTTGGAAAACACAAGTCATTCATTAATCTTCAGAACTTTTGTTTCTTGTAAATCATACAAGTGCAGTTTAATTTATAAAACTCTAATGAGAATAAAAATATTTTCTGCATGTTAGGAGGAATTCCGCTTACATTTCAAGAATATCTCCCGTATAATGGACTGTGTTGGATGCGACAAATGCAGATTATGGGGAAAATTGCAGGTTTGTGTTTTGTTTTCTGTTTTAAAACTATTACTAACCTTAAATATTCCTACTGGGAACTTGCAGATTTTTATTATAATACCCTCACTGTTCTTTGAGTTTCTGCTTTATTGATGTAAAAGATGAATATATTAAATCTGCATTATATGTGTAAGAATGTTTTTCCTATTCTATGTTAATGATTCTGGCTTTATTGTATCTGTTTCTGTTGGTACAGTCTTGAGATTGATTTCTGAAGTTGGTGGTTATAAATAGAATATTAGTATTTTGTAGACCCATATAAAAATAAAATATAAAAAGGCTTAATTATCAAGCTTCCATCACTGAATTTATTTTAGTGATCAAAAGAAGACCATCTAGTCACCAAAAAAAGTTCTGCCAGGAAGGCCCATTTCTCTCTATATGTATTCGGTGTAAAAGGGATTGATATTTTGTCTTACTTTTTCACAAAGATGGTAAGTCAGAAAAATCAAGAGACAGAATTATTTTAATGGTGTCTACACTGAAATTAGATGTTTCTTCTTCTCTAGTTCTAATAACTGGTAAATTTTTAAGTGTAGTTATCACTAATAATTTCTAAGTTTTGAATTGCTTGGAGCTGTCAAGAATGCTTTCAAGGATACATATTGAACATTGTAATCCTAATGTGATATTTTCTAGGTTAAGAAAAGGCATTTTAGTAATGTATGTCCAACAAATGTTGAACTATTCAGGTTCCTTAACAGTTAAGATAAATTTATCATACGCAAGTATGAGGAAGTAGAAACTGTATTATGCAGTGTAACATTTTGGTGGGAAGTTCAGCTCATGTGAATTTCTTGATTTTCATCAGTGACTGCGTATTCCTTTCAACCTTTATAGTAATTATTACATTAATTGTTATGTGTATCTCTTTTCTTTAGACTCAGGGTTTAGGAACTGCCCTGAAGATACTATTCTCTGAAAAAGAAATCCAAAAGCTTCCAGAGAACAGCCCATCTAAAGGCTTCCAACTCACTCGACAGGAAATAGTTGCTCTTTTAAATGCTTTCGGAAGGTAAGAACAGTTTTCACAGTGAAGACTTGCTAGGTTTTGCTGGTTTCAGCAAACTTCAAAGATCATCTTCTCTGCTAAAGTAGTTTGTTTTGCTCTATTTGGTCGACAAAGAGAAAGAGTTATATGCTGTCATATCCGCACTCACAAGCCAGGGTCTCAGCAGGTCACAGGAAAAATTGGCAGTGTTTCTGATAACGTCCTCAGTTTTGTGGGGAAAATATTCTAATATTCAGCTGGCTATAGCTTGGTCAAGTACAATAACAGGGTAAGGAAAGGAAAGCTTGGTTGAGACGGTGATGAAAGAAGAAGAGATTAAACCTCATTGCTTTTTGGGTTTTTTTTTTTTTTTTTAAGATTTTATCTATTTGAGAGACAGAGCAGATGCACACAGGAGCAGGGGCATGGGGGCAGATGAGGAGGTAGAGAGAGAGAATCTCTAGCAGATTCCATCCAGCCTATCTCGGGGCTCGATCCCATGACCCTGAGATTATCATGACCTGAACCGAAACCAGGGGTCAGAAGCTTAACACACTGAGCCACCCAGGCACCCCTGCTCTTTATTTTTTAAGCTGAGGAGGCATCTTCCCTCTATTCATTCTTAACCCCATTTTTCCCTGCATAGACCTATAGTTTACTTTTGGTTTATGCCACACATGGTTTCAAACAGAATTTGAATTTGCCTGCAGAGATATATATGGTACCAACTAACTGAGGAATATAGAACAGAAGGAAAAGAATCCTAGAAAAATAAGAGAAAACTGTGCTGCCCTCGGAAATAAAAAGTCAAGGAAGAACTGTTTTATTTTTGTTTTTAAAGGCTGGGGAGCCAAGTGACACAAAGATTATTTCTTATGTTTTCTTAACAAGCATTTGTAAGCTAAAAGGGGGCAGTTAAGTGAAAAATAAATTGTTCCTTCCCCATCATGTATTTTTCCTGTTGTTGCCCTGTATTTACAGATGGCTATGTAGGTAGATTGGGATTTCAAGCATAAGCTAGAGGTAGGGTGTCCATCAGTAATTAGTACTTCCTGAAGAATTTCATTCACTCACTTATGAGGTCTGTAAATAAGATTAAACAGGAGAAATTGAATTAAAATTAGAGCATTTAAATGAAATTTAAGTGAAAAATATTTTTAACGATTTACACATTTTAAATCCAAATAAGATTAAATTGAGGAAAAAATATGATGGTGACTTCCTCAGAATGTCTCTGAGTCCCAAAGAAAACTTCCATAAAGGCAACCCCGTTGGCTTCAGGTATCCATGTAGAGTCTGGGATTTCCTTCTACTGAAGGAAAGTGCAGAGAACTGGGCTCCAAGCCAGCAATGCTGGAGTTCCGCGAGCCCGGCCCTGCTGTGCACGGTCCACATGAGCTCGGGCAGGTCACTCCACTTTCCTGGCTCACCTCCACTCACTGTGAAGTGAAGGCAATAGAAAGCCTTCTCCAGAGTTAACATGAGGATGACCTGAGGTTCAGTGTAACTGTACTTTCCAAACTACAAGATGGCAGGTGGGGCTGTGATGCTGCTTTACCAACCACTGGATGGCTGATGCTCTTGTTTTTCAGTACTTAAAATATTGTCTGTGAAAACTGTTCTTCTCCTAAGGGCAGTGACACTTGGAGTGGGATGCTTACACAAGTAAGGGTACAGCCTAATTTAATCTCCTTTTTCCCTCCAGGGAAAAACAAACACCAGTTTATCCATGTGCTAATTAAAGCTCTTAGTAATCCTCTTTCCCTGCCCCCCAATTATAAAAATAATTCAAGGTCATCATAAAATTTTGAAAAAGCGTTATGAAAGTATAATTTAAAAATAATTAACAATCACTGCTATCCCCACTACCCCAGACTGTTTCAGCATTTGATGTATTTTTAATGTGTATTTTCCCTCAACTTGTAAGTAAAATATTTGTGTTTGTATGTGTATGTTTTTATATGTGTGTGTTAACAGAGTTCAAAGCAATTTTTTTGTGTACTCTCCTGTTTTACTTGGCATTATATTATAATGATTTCCTGATGTTATTAAATTTTTTTCATAAGCATTATGTTTTTTTGAGAAGAAACTATAACATATTAGTTTTAGGTGCACAACATAATGAATTGATACTTGTATATATATTGTGGAATTTTCACCACAGTAAGACAAGTTAACATCACCATCACACAGCTACAGAATTCTTTTTCTTGTGATGAGCTTTAAGGTTTACTTTCTTGGCAACTTCCAAATACACAAGCATTATTTTATTTTTTATTAAGTTCTAAATTCCAGTATAGTTAACATGGAGTGTAATACTAGGTTCAGTTGTACAATATAGTGATTCAGCAGTTCCCTGAAACTCCCAGTGCGCATCAGAAGTGCCTGCCTTCATTCCCATCACCTATTTCCCCCCGTACCCCCACTGAGCTCCCCTCTGGGAACCATCAGTGTGTTCTCTGTAGTTAAGTGTCTGTTTCTTGGTTTGTCTCTCTTTTTTCACCATATGCCAATATTCAGTTATAAGGACATACCCCAATTTATTTAGCCACTCTCCTTTTAATCTTAGTTGAGCCCTATTTTTTAATTTATATGGGTTCTGTACATCTACTTTTTCCTTAGAGAATGTTACAGTTTTTCTTTTTTGTTGTTACAGTTTTTCTTAATAATTGTTAATGGGATCTTTTCATTTTATCTTCTACCTGATTATCAGTCCTCCAGTCCTTAATCTGGCTGTCACCTTTGAGTTCTCTGATCGTCTCCCATTTGTGTCTAAGTCAGACTTCGAATGTGCTTTTCCATTCTGAACACAACTCCTGCTGACTGGGCTCTCTTTTCTTTTAGTTTTAGGCGTTGGTCTTTTTACCATATCTTCAAATATATTTGACCATTTTGTTTTTTTATATAGGTACTTTAAGGTACAGCATATGGTTTTACACATTTAATTTGTTTAATAATCATATTCTGTTGTTTTTCCTAATAATTAAAAACTGTCTTGATCCTTTGATATTCTGAGGATTAGAGTTAAGAATTCATTTTCTGCTAATTCTACAACTTGCAAGAGTAAAAAGAAAATGTTGCAACTCTAGAGAGCATGGACTTTTTGAGAGGCTATATAATCATGAGACAGGATGAACTGGTGACCCTGAAATATTACTTAATTTATTTCGGTCTCAGTTTTCCTCAAATTGGAACATCAGGGTTAATTTTATCTATCTCATAGAATTTTTTTATAATGATTGGGAATATGTGTGTGATATGCTCAGGACATTGCCTGACATACTAACCTCTTGGTATAAGAGAAGTTCTTATTTATTAAGTACTTAAAGAAAGAAGCTTAATACTGTGTACTACATCATCTTATGTCATAGAAAGAAAAACATTAGATTTTTATCATATCAACCCTGAATTGTATGTTATCCTTATACTGAGCTTATAGAGTTGTTTTTTTTTATGATTCTCATTCCAGAGTTTTACTTCTGGGCCTAGGCCCAAAAGCATGCCAGCATTCATTCACTCGTTCAGTAATTACTTATTATTAACACTGTAAATAGTGGTGGATGCAGGGCACAGGTATTCAGCAGTAGATAAAATAAACAGTCGTTATCCCTGTGGAGCTAACATTACCCTCCATGTGGTCAAAACTCCATGCAACTTTTGATTCCCTGAGAACTTAAGGACTAATAGCCTACTGTTGATCGGAAAAGCCTTACTAATACTATAGACAGTCATTTAGCACATATTTCATATGTCGTCTGTATGATATACTATATTCCTAAAACAAAGTATGCTGGGGAGAAGGAAGTGTTAAGAAAATCATTATGGGGACGCCTGGGTGACTCAGTTGGTTAAGCAGCTGCCTTCGGCTCAGGTCATGATCCCAGTGTACTGGGATCGAGTCCCACATCAGGCTCCTTGCTCGGCAGGGAGCCTGCTTCTCCCTCTGCCTCTGCCTGCCTCTCTGTCTGCCTGTGCTCGCTCACTCTCTCTAACTAATAAATAAATAAAATCTTAAAAAAAAAAAAAGAAAGAAAATCATTATGATTTTTAAGAGGGGCGTCTGGGTGGCTCAGTGGGTTAAGCCTCTGCCTTCGGCTTGGGTCATGATCCCAGGGTCTTGGGATCGAGCCCCACATCAGGCTCTCTGCTCAGCGGGGAGCCTGCTTCTTCCTCTCTCTCTGCCTGCTTCTGCCTACTTGTGATCTCTGTCTATCAAATAAATAAAATCTTTTAAAAAATACATTTATAGTATTATCTTTATTGAAAAAAAAATCTGTGTAAGTGGCCACACACGGTTCAAACCCATAGTGTTCAAGGGTCATTTGTAGGGTGTTTGGGGAACAACAATGAAGGAGTGGACACTCAGGAGCGTGCAGGATGACTTATAAAGCCGGTCATAAATGATTGGAGATTCTTTATGGTAATGCATTACTCGTATCACCATTGCCATCATTAATTTAGAGTCCATTGATAATAAGTAACTGGCTCCCCTTGCCCTTTCTAGCCCAAGAGTGAAGAACTGTAGCCGGGTGTTTTATCCGTCTGTAGTAAGTAATTACAGCATATGCATTTAACAACGGGAGTTTCATTGGTCAGTGTTGTATATATTCTTTGATTTTGAATTTGCTTTCAAATGATGGCTCGTAGAATGGTATCTTATTCGAAATATGTACACACATGAGCTATACTGATACGTTCTTTTTTCCTTCCCTCTATAGGCTTTCTACAAGTATAAGAGAGTTACAGAATTTCAAAGTCTTATTGCAACACAGTAGGTAATAAAGGCTTTTCTATGTCTACTTAGAGACATAATCTGACTGTGTGAAGCCTGTTAGTCTTGGAAATTCAGCAGAAGGAGACTAACCTTCAGAGACTTGAAGAAGGAATTCTGAACTCTTAAAGAGAAAATTCAAAGGTTCACTTGAATATTTA
Organism: Taxidea taxus jeffersonii; assembly: GCA_003697995.1. Taxonomy (NCBI): domain Eukaryota; kingdom Metazoa; phylum Chordata; class Mammalia; order Carnivora; family Mustelidae; genus Taxidea; species Taxidea taxus. Next base: position 11,144 of record ML104841.1, read on the forward strand.
TGATTTTTAATAGATTGTCAATTAGAGATATTTATAAATGAAGTATATACTTTTAAAACATCTAAGTTATACTAATTCTCTGTTTAATCTCATGTTTCCATCTGTTGAATATTCTGTTATTCTGTTTGTTTAGAATTGTTTTTTTCTTACTCTGTTCTTTATTTCCAGTTGTCGGACTTAAATGACCATCCTAATAAACACTTTAGCAGTCTGTTATGGAAAAGGAGAGCTAGAGAACAAATGTTGCTTCGGATTAGGGCCAGTGATAAAAATATATCAGTGACTTTTGTGTTCTTAGCCTTGCCTGATGTCCCCTTCTGTAACCGAAGTGTCAGTGTGATGAACGGCCCTTTCAGTGTGTGGTTACAGAGAAGAAGAATCCCAAGACTTCAACTTCAGTTTCATTGGTTTTCAATGAAGATTTTTAGTTGCTGCTGTTGTTGCTGTTTTGTTTTGGTCTAAAGGCCCTGCTTCAGCAAAGGTGATGTGTACTATCCCTTCCCCTAGCTGCCCAGCCGGACAGCCCATGTGTGTCGTGGGCTGCTCCAGAGGATTCTTTACTTAGAACCCATACTATGTATCCATTTCTTTTGATTTTGCATTTCTTTGTCCTATCTCCAATTTTAGAAAATGTTTGTTTACTTTCAGAAAAAAATTTGCATAAATATGTAAGTTTCACTTTGATAAAATTTGAATGCAATTATATGGATTTATAATGCCACTTTAAAACAGTATACACAAAATTTACCCTTTTAAGCATTTTTTTTTTAAGGATTTTATTTTAGAATACAATCTATGCAATCCTCTCTCAACCTGAATTTCTTCGGTAGGTAATTTAAACAGGTAGATGAGTTCGGGCCTCATGAAGCTTCCCCTCTCCCTTTCTTTTCATTTTGGTTCATCGTATATAAATGGGACTTTGTGTGACTTGTCCCAACAGATGACCTTCATGTCCTAAGCTCATTTTCTAAAGCTGGGATTTAAATATTCTCCAATATTTAAAATATTCTTTTAAAAGCTGTTAGAGATAGAATGTGATTAACTTAGAGGCATCTGTGTAGAAGTAATGCGGGTACAAAACCTAGAGTTTCTCCTTCTCCTCTTTAGTCTTTTATGAAGTAAGTGCTCTTAAACCCACAGCTTACCTGCCAGAGTCTGAAGTGTGCTCCTTGATGATTTAGTGGTGTATTTTAAACTGTATTTAGTTGGCTCACCCCTCTCTTAAAAACATTTGGTCATCCCTTGGAGGGATATGGTTGAAAGGTGTAAGGTCTCACTAATTATTTTCTTGCCCAATTTCAACCTTTTTGTTGATGGTGGTGACTTTTTGTTTGCTTGTTAAGTTGAATAAAACAGGCTTGATTGGAGCCTTCTTCACTCCTTCATTTTTAAGGATGTAAGTATCGTGTGTAGGAGAGGGGAACCTTAAGGTAAACTTGTCTAAGAAGTGAATATTAAGTAATCTTGCTGGTAAATTAATAATAATTATTCTTAGTGTTCATTCAGAGTTTAAGAAAATGTGAAAGCTTTGCACTTTGTCTATTATTACTGTAAGTTTAAAAATATTTTTGGTAGTGTTACTTCACTGTTCCCTCAGTTAAAAGCTATTATTTAAATTCTGTTAACTGGAGAAAATCCTTGGTCATTTCCAGTGATTGTTGTTTTTTGGTTTTTTTTTTTTTCCTTTACTGTCATTTGTTTCATGCTTAGGAAAAAATTGTGTATTAGAATGAGTTCTAGGAAACTAAAAGGTTAATATTAAAAGCTCTTCTCAAGTGTTTAATGAATTTTTGCACCACCAAGAAAATAAACAAATGAAGTATTCTTAAGCTGAAATTTGATTAACTTGATTTTACCACAAATTGGACCGTGGGGGAGCGGCCTACATTTTGTGTCTGTGTGTATTGCTTAAATGATTGTACAGGTGCAGGACTGCTTTGTAGCCCATTGATACCATATGGTCTTTGTGATATAACCTGTTTCTCTGTGTCCCAGACCCTTTGTCCTGCAGAGACACTAGAGGACTGGCTGGTGGTTCCTCTCTCGTTTTGTCTTTATCCCATCACCTACTTTCAAAGTCCAGCACCTGATAATATAACTGACAGAAATGATTGTGCCAGCTGACAGAGTCATGAAAATGAAGGAAAAGAACTCCTTCCTTCAATGGCATGAGTTTATTTTTTTTTCCTTAAGTGGCATCTATGTAAGTTAGAAATACTATATATTAAAATCGGTGAAATTTGAATGTTTCTCCTGTGTTGATTCTTAGATTATAAAGATCAGATAGAATAGTAAAAGTTTTCCAAGTTTTGGAATTAGATTAAGTCAAATGCTGTGACATTGTAACATTGTGAATTTACTCGATACTTGTAGTCTCTATGTCCATGGAGCACTGCCCTATTCTCCAACTTTACCCAGGTGCCAGTGTAGATAAGAAAGGACAGCTAGTCTTTTTTTAAGATTTTATTTATTTATTTGACAGAGATCACAAGTAGACAGAGCAGCCCACAGAGAGAGAGGGGAGGAAGCAGGCTCCCCGCTGAGCAGAGAGCCCAACGTGGGACTCAATTCCAGGACTCTGGGACCATGACCCGAGCTGAAAGCAGAGGCTTAACCCACTGAGCCGCCCAGGCGCCCCGAAAGGACAGCTATTTTGATCTTCATCAGCACTGCCTTCAGCTGGAAGTTTGGGGACCATTTACCGTAAACCTTTCAGCAGTTTGCAGAGTGAAGTACCTGCAGAAACCATAGCTGTTCGCGCAAGCACACAGACCAGTCACGTGGTGTCACGGAAATTATCTGGTAAAATGAAATCACACATGAAGACACAAACACAGGTAGGCGAGTGTTCTGGTTTAATGTCGACAGGTGCGGCTTTGATTTTGAACACCATTTGTTCAACTAATTTGTTGTGCCCACCAGATTGTAGCGAATGTAAGTTAAATAAATGTTTCTGCAGTTTTTTTTCTTGTTCCCCTCCCCCTGCCTTTGAAATGATCCCCCTTACGAGCTGAGGATTTGATTATAATTTGTGGAGATTGGAGGAAATACATAAGCAGTGTGAGCTTGTTTCTTACGATGGCAGGCAGCGGCAGCCACTGTAGGAAGGGCTTTCTATGGGTTCCTTAATCTTCACAGCTGCACTAGCAGGACTTGTTGGTAGGTACAATTACTAGCCCGTTTTATAAGAAAACTGAGGATAGTGGTGACTAACTCGTTTGTAGTCACAAATTCTAGGTTGTGGGGCTAGAGTTTAAAACCAGAAAGTCTGAGGCGCCTGGGTGGCTCAGTCGTTAAGCATCTGACTTCAGCTCAGGTCATGATCCCAGGGTCCTGGGATCGAGCCCTGCATCAGGCTCCCTGCTTGGCAGGAAGCCTGTTTCCCCCTCTCCCACTCCCCCCACTTGTGTTCCCTCTCTCGCTGTGTCTCTCTCTGTCAAATAAAATCTTAAAACAAACAAAAACCAAGAAGTCTGAGCCCAGGTCCTTAGCTAGCATGTCCTGTATCTGTGTTACTACCTAAGTTGGCTTATTACTATACCACTAAAAACTGGGGACTTTTAGCATCTTCTCGTTTGTGCAGAGTCATAAGGCTTTTTAAATCTCCTTTATTTTTCAAATAGGTAATACATTCGCATGGTTCAAAGACCAAGAAGTATGAAAGGCTGTACAGTGGAATGTCTTCTTCCTGTCCTCGGCCCCCTTGTCCATACTGCATATCCTCCCCAACCCCTCGCCCCGTGACTTCGGTTCTTGGTTGCTTATGTTTCCGTCCATACGTTTTTAGGCATATACAACAAACAAATACAAATGTAAAGTCTTAATTCTTCCCTCTCATTTTTACCCAGAGTGGCACCCTATACATACCATTTGCTTTTACTCTCTTTAGTTTTCATGGTAGTCTTCCCACGTCCCTAGATAGCTTACCCAAAATTTTCTTTTCATAGCAACTGCTTGGTATTCCATTCTATGAATGTATAATTGCTTAATTAACCAGTCCCCTATTAATGGGCATTGGATTGTTTCCAGACCTTGTGTATATGTCATTTCACACATACATAAATATGTACTTGTAGAATAAAGACCCCAAGGGTCACAGACTATGATAGTAGAATATTTCCCTCCCTAGAGGCAGTGCCCTAGAGGCACCTGCAATTTAAGACCACACCTGCTTACCCACCCCCTTACCTGTGTAGATATGGGTTTGATGTTTGCCATTCTGATCAATACAAAATTATATATCATTGTGTTTTAGTTTCTATTTTTCTTACAAGTGAGGTTGACTCCCTTCAACATGTTTAAGATCCACTTGTAGTTCCTTGTGTTCATAATGCTGCCCATTTTTCTACTGCATTGTTGATCTTTTATCAGTTTCTAGGAGTGCTTGCTTACAGATAGTAATCCTTTGTGACGAGCTCTAATTTTTTTTTTCAGTTTGGTGTCTGTCTTTTGACTTGGCTTATGATGGTTTTTGTCATGCAATTTTTAAAAAAATTTCTCAGCTTCTCAGTGATTTCCGGACTTTGAGTCATAGTTCAAACACCTTCCT
>ML104841.1:16092-28848 GCA_003697995.1 Taxidea taxus jeffersonii
CAAGAACAGGATTTGACCATTTACTGTTGTAGATTCTGAGAACACAGCAATGAATAAAACACAGATATCCCTGCCGTCAGGCAACTTATGAACTCTGTAACCTAAGTAGCCTGGGTCTAGTTCATAGTGAGAGCTCGCCCAGAGGAGAACAGACCAACTGAAGAGGAACAGCTAATAGAAACCTGTTTAGTGGAGATGGTGCTCTCAGTGTGAGTGAAATTTACTGTCAGCTTAATGGTGCCATCCCATTGTCACAGACTAAAACCATCCAACTAACACTCCTGGGTCAGAGTCTGCAGTTCTTCAGGCAGCACCTGGATACATTATTTCACTTTCCATATGGATTTCCTTCATAGAATATACCTCTAAATGGTAAGTGTTCTCCCTTGGATAGGTATTAGGTCTACAAACCTAAAGCCTAGGCTCTGGGCTAGTGAACTCAGTAAGGGGACAGCCAAGGATCCTCAGCAACACAAAATGGCCCTGGAAAACCATTTGTTTAACCCAGACATGCCTTTTTATATCTCAGTTAATGCCTTCAAGGAGCACCATGACTAGGGACCGGAGGGACAGTGGTAGGTTAACAAGATTCATGGGAAATGGAGGTTCAGAGAGAAAGGGAAGGATTTTGAGGCTCACATGGACTAAAGAGAGGTGACAAATCTAGATGGGGAAGGTATCTGATCTGTTCTGACTACACCAAAGTTCAGAGGCAGGAAATATGTTCTGGAGATAGTGTCTAATCTTCTAAGTAGTAGGGCAACCAGGTTGCAAAACGGAAGACCAGTTTGGAGGCTACAGGGCAATTAACCTGTTTCTGGAAAAGTAGAGGATAGGTTTCCTTCCCGGGTCAAGGAATAGATGAAAGAAATCCGGCTTTAGAGGAACCAGGCAGATACCATAAGGAGCTGCTAAGTCACTGGATTTGAATCTGAGGACTTTGATCCCCTACTTGATGACCCAGGCAGAACTCTGCACTGAAGGAACCCACCTCAGTGCCCAGGCCCAGAGAGCCACACAGAGATCTAGGTTGGAGGCACGGGTACATCTTTAGCATACTTCCCTGTATTCTGACCTACTAGTGCAAGGGCTTTCCATATATTCCTACTAAGGCTCTAAAGTAGGGTTAACAGAAGGATGTGGCTGAATTTACAGACTGGACCCACAGACTGGCAAACCCCTCGTCATCCCGGCATCTGGCATGTAGTAGGCACTCGGTAGACACTGACTGGACTCCACTCCCTTTATTCCTTTTTAAATGTTTCCTCACTTGGATTAGAGTTTTTGATGAGAATTCTACTTTTTAGCCTGATCCTTTCCAGCAGCTCCTCTGGACCATGAGAAGTCTTAAATAGCATGATGCACAGTTAGAACTTTTTTTTTAAAGATTTATTTACTTGACACAGAGAGAGAGATCACAAGTAGGCAGAGAGGCAGGCAGAGAGAGGGGGAAGCAGACTCCCCGCTGAGCAGAGAGCCCGATGTGGAGCTCGATCCCAGGACCCTGGGATCATCACCTGAGCCGAAGGCAGAGGCCTTAACCCACTGAGCCACCCAGTTAGAACTTTTTTTAAATAAAATTCTCCCCGGAACAAAAAATGGAAAAGCGTATTAGATATGTCTTCAATCAGACTTACACTTGTCTAGATTTTATCATATAGTCCTCTAAAGTGAAGACTTTTAATAAAGTTTCTTCAGATAGAAACGTTAAAAAACCAAATATTTAGACCCATTTAATTCTAATGTAAGTTTACCTTTATTAAAAAAAAGGTTCATTCTAAAAAATAAAAATTCTAGTAATATCTACTATGTAAATATAAATGAGAACCTTTTTCTCTAAGCACTATTCATGCTCTGGAATTTAGTAATGCTTGTTCTCCTCTTAATAGGAATTAAATGTTCAAGGAATTAAAGAGCAGTTCTATTGGATTTTGGGAAAAGAGGATATTTGGGGACACACTATTGAATGTGCCTGATGACCTACACTGCTAAACATGGTAACCAGCGTAGAAAAGGAAGAACTGGCATAACCATGATGTGTGTACTGTAAGAGTCAAAAAAACTCCTTACAGTCCACAGCTCCCTGTGTAACATGCTCTGGATGTTGTAATCAGTGGCTCAGTTAAATGGGTTAATTGTAGAAAGAAAGAAGAGCCAGTGCAAGATAATCTATACAAATCAGTTGGCATTTTTAGACAATTACCTGCAGAAGAAGACCCATTTTATGCCTATTTCCAGCAGGTGCCCAGAAATACTCTCATGCAGCCTTTAGTGTTGAATCAGACTTATTACAAAATTTCCAGTGACACTGCCTCTTCTGCATATATTTTTAACTTTCAAATGACCAAGGTTTTAATTTCATTATGTTGCTTTAAAACAGGAGATTTGGGGTGTTTTATAACCGGTAATCCCTGTTCTTTGCCTTCTTTGAGCCTCTAATATTTCACATTAAGGAGGAGTTTCATTAGTGAATCTATTTAACACTGTAACACAATTAGGAAACTAAAGAAATTTTAATTTCCCTTTTCATACCTACCACACCTATAATGTTTCACAGGGTACACATTTACTATGAGAAAAAGATCAGTACAATCCTATTTTTTATATTCTAGATGTGTTTACAATACTTGTATTTTAGCAAAACTTCTTAAAAAGGGAAAGATAAAAATAGGCTCTTAGAATATTTTTATCCTTTCCAATAAAAAAATAATTCAAATAGTAGCAGCTTTATCCTAAAAGTAGATTATGGCTTTTATCACTTAATGCTGGTTATTGCAACTTTCCTGCCAGTAATAACAGGATGATAATGTGTTGATACAGCATGAGTATAATAATTGGATGATTTTAGTGATTTTTTTATTACTGTATTTTTAAAAATATACCTACCCTTGAATGACCTAATTGAAGTACTTTCTGAAAGCATGATTTAAAGTTTTTAAGTCTATGCTTGGTCTGCCTTTAAATTCTCCTAAGTATTAGTAACAAAGATAGCATGACAAGTAGGGTGTTCTTAAAGCTATTTAGAGTAATAACAACTTATGATATTTTAAGGCAACCCAAATAATCGGTGCAAATTTTGCTTCAGTCTAGAATTTGCTCTGACAGTCACTATTTTCAGTGACACGTGACCCCAATTCTTCCATACACTGAAAGGCAAGAACACTATTATTTGGATGATGTAGGATAAAGGCATTCTGTACAAATGAAAAACCCAATCACAAGCCATTTTTTACAACTTGAGATGGCAATTTTAATTACATCAAGAGAAGTAGACTTGATCTCTGTGAAACCAATGCCCAGAGAGAAATCCTTTCTGAAGACCATAATGAGAAATGAGATATCGGCAATGGGTGTCATCCTGAAGGCATGACATAACTGTCTCCCCATCTGCTCCTCCTCCTGTCCCAAGAAGTGAGATTTCCTAGGCAGAGCAGATCATGTCTCTCTGGTAACCATCTGTCCTCCAGTACCTTCTGTTTTACAGAAAATGTGAGCATTTAACCTCCCTGACAGAGTTTTCCATCATAGGCAGTGGTACCTGGATGGATCTTGGAGGTTTTAGACTTGCACCGTGGCTGGAGTCCCAGCTGATTTCATTGAAGCTGTTGTCTGGAACGTGCCTCTTCATGTGGCCAAGGGACAGGAATCGTGCTCCTGGGTACCAGGGAGCAACTCCCATTTTAAAGCTGCTATTGCCAGTAGCCTGCCTTCAGAGCTATTTAAAAATGCAGGCCATTATTTTAAATACGGTGGGAAAGTGCAGGAAGACCGTGAGGACTCCATACGACCTGCTGGATCGAAGGTGGAGAACCTCTCCTCTGCTCCTTGACTGTAATGAATGGTCCATGATTTGGGAAAGGTGCTGTCTTGGGAAGGACTGAGGTAACGGAGCCTAGATTCCCCTGGGCTGAAAAACTAGGCAAAGGTTCTGAATACAGCAGAGGAGGCTTAGCAGTGTAGGTCAGCTCTATCCACATTTCTAAGGTATCCACTTACCGCTGAAGGGTACACATTAGTGCCCTGCTCAAAGGAGTACCACATTTTTGTCAAAATTTAGATTCTTTGAGACAACAACCATCTGGACCTTAAAAGAACTGGAAGGAAGGAGCCAATTACCTTGTCTGTAGTCTGTTGATAATCTGCTACATTTTAACTTAACACTGGAGTCGAAACTGGCTTTCTAGATGTCAGCTGAGTTTCGAGTCTACCAGGCATGAAGCTCAGCACCTGCATGGCCCGAAGAGGTAAGGGTCTGAAGAATACTTTGGTCCAAAAGCCTGAAACAACCATCAGACCATGTACTGTATACTTTTAAAGTGAATTATGCATAAAATTCCGTGCAAACTACAAACATATATTGCAGTAACATTCTCAAAAAATCCTAGTATATATTTTAGCATTATTATTTAAGTTATATAAAATACATCTTTATAAAAGTACAGAGTTTTTTAAAAAGTTTAAATTATACCCGCTGAAATAGGCAGCCAGGCTCACTTTTTAGTACTAAAGTAAGATTTTATCAATCTAAATTATTGCTTAGTCCTACAGAGCCATTAGAAACCTGTAACAAAAATCAAGTCCTATTTCTTAAGGAAAAGTGCCTTATAAAAATTCAGCTCTCATTAAGTTAATCTCTTTGAAGGTCTTTACTTGAGGAATCTTCCATAGAATTGCTGACTGATGCTACCCATGGCTTGGTTTGTGAGGATCCAACACTGAATCTGGCTGGAAAGTTCCCACTGGTGCCAGGAAACTGTTGGTTTGTTGTCCCCAGTCATGGCAGTCTGGAGCAAAACTTAAAAAGAAAAAAGAGATAGCTGGGTGACTTGAAACATGATACTTTCTATCAACGACATCTCTATTTTAGTTGGACAGAACTGGGATTTTGTATCTGCTGTCGACTGTCCCAGTTTTTAAAGTGGCTTCTTGAAGCCCATGTGCAGCGGCTACAAGTTCACCTACTTAGTGAATTCAGGGCGCCTGGGCGGCTCAGTCGGTTAAGCATCTCACTCTTGGTTTTGGCTCATGTCCTGACCTCAGGCTTATGAGATAAAGCCTTACGTTGGGCTCTGTGTGGAGCCTGCTGAAGACCTCCCCCCCACTCAGGCTTGCTCACTCTAAAACAAAATAAAACAAAAAAACATTGGGCTCCTCAGAGCCCAGAAGCATAGTATTACTAGAACCAAAAACCAATCACTACGTGTAACAAAATATTTTGCCAAAAAATTGTACTGATACACCTGGAAAAATAACTTCTGTGTGCCGTCAGCTTTATCATCTGCAGAATACCAGTGATCTCAGTAATTGCCTCGCTGGGCTTCTGTGAGTTAATACCCATCAAGTGCTTAGAACGGTACCTTAATATACAGTAAGCACTCACTAATGTACATCTCATTATTCTCCTCCTGTAGGTAGTGGAAGAGGGGTCTTCTACCTCAGGAGCAAGGGCACTCAGCTCTAGGCTGCCTTGGGCAGATGGGGGGCTAGGGCTGCTCCCGCGGGCTCCAGAAGGACGTGCAGTGGGGTAACTGGGTAAGAGAGCAGTGTTGGGGTGAGGGTTAGAACAGCCCTGGACCTTAGGAGGTCCTTGTTTACTGGCTTGCTTCCAGACGTCTGTGTTCTGCACATCTGCTGGCTTGGTCTGTGGAGGGCTGCGTTTTCTCTTCCCCAAGCACCATCTTATATTCTTTCTGGTTCCCTGCTCCCTCGTCCACTGAGAAAGCAGGATACCCCCCCCCCCAGTTTCTCCTCTGTTCTTGGGTTCCCAAACAAGGGCTCTTTTCAGAGCTCTTTTAAAGTTTTCCAAGGACACTTAGTGTTCCTAATAAGGAGCAGAAAAGCTAGGCTATCTTCTATGGTTCCACCTGGGCTGGGGGGTGGTTTATATTAAAATGTTAATGATTGCTTTTAAAGGTACAAAGGATGACAAACAATAAGCTTTCACTTCCAAGAAACACAGCCTGAAGCCTCCCTTGCCCCGGAACTGCACCAGATCCTGGGAGCCCAAGCACAGAACGGAGGGGGCTCAGGAAGCCCTGGGTCAGCCCTTGTTGCTTCTCTCCCCTCTGCTCACCCTGAAGGCCCAGATTCACAGGCAGGAGGAGGGGATATAATGACCACTGGGCCATAGAGGGTGGCTGAAGTGTCACAGAAGAGGGCAGGGAACCCCAGTAGCTCCCACCCCTCCTATCTGCCACACACATATGGAAGCAGAATCCTGGGAGTGGGGCGCTACTCTGGTGACACTCTGTCTCTCATTCTCAGGGGCTTCTCCTCTGTGCCTCACACTCCCTCCGACTCCAGGGATTTTCTCTTGGACTGAATCAATTTCATGGGTGCAGTCCTCAGCCTCCTCTCCATGCCTCTCTACCATGAACAAGCGTCTTACCTTCCCTGAAGTCCCTGAGGGGCAATGTTCCAGGCAAGGTCATCATCACTATCATATCTTCGAGGGTTGTCAAAGAAGTAAGATCTGGGACTGAATCCATGGCTGGGGACCATTCCAGGGTTGCTCTAGAAAGACAATTAATTGTTCAGTATACTCTAGACAAAGATAAACAAGATCTCTCTTGTAGGAGCCTGAAGATGCTGTTCTCATCTCAAAGGAGGATGGACCTATTCACTACAGTGCTCATTTTAGTTGCGTTTATATTTAAGAGGTGTTATCTTTTCCTTTTCTCAGTATGGACAAAGTCCTCTTTCAGAGTTCCGCTTGCAGCAATGAATTACCATCGTTTTAATCCCCTACTGACGCACTAGGCAATGCCCAAATTAAGCAAATTAGATAGTCCCAAATTCGCTATAAAACCGTATAGTAATGTGGATATTTACAACTAAAATAATGAAATGATCATGATAAAATAAGTTTCCATTTCCTGCTTCTATAATCATTTCCCCCGTTTCTGTCCTCAAGCTGAGTTCACCATTCAAAAAATTTCAGTTGGTTTCCAGTAAGCAGAAGATCAGAACTGTCTTAGGCAAATCAAAGCTGGCATAAAATCCAGAATTTGTTTGAGGTCCTTGGACCTCTCGCCAGTGGTCTATTTTAAAGTTAAGGGTATGAAACAAGGTTGCTCACTATGCCATGAGTATTGATATGGAAACTCCTCCTTTTCTAAGACTAATCTAGCCAAATACAGGAAACAAAATAAAACCTAGATAAGGTGGGATGCCTGAAAATTTATTATTTGCAGCAGTTCAAGAATGTCCATGCAGAAGAATGAAATTGGATCCTAACCTTATTATACCCATACAAAAAGTAACTCAAAATGGATCAAAAGCCTAAATGTAAGAGTAAAAACTATAAAATTCTGAGAAGAAAAATATAGGGACAAATCATGTCCCAGGATTTAGCAAAGGATTCTTAAATAGATACCAAAAGCATGAACAATGAACATAAAATTCACCAAAATTAAAAACTTCAAAAGACACCATCCAGGGAATGAAAAACTGCTACAAGAAGGGTAAAAAATATTTGCAAAATCATATCTGACAAGGGACTTAAATCTAAAATACAAAAGAACACTTAAAACAATACAAAGACAACTCAATTTAAAAATGAGCAAAAGATCTGGATAAAGATACAAATGTCCAACAAGTGCATGAGAAGATGCTTGACATCATTAGTGATCAAGGCGAAAGGCACAGCCATCCAGGACATCTAGAATCAAAATCTCCGAAACAAGTGCTGGGGAAGAAGAGGAGGATCCAGAGCCCTCCTGCCCTCCCTGCGCAAGCACAAGATGGCACACCCACTATGAGAAACAGTCTGGCAGGGTTTTTTTAAAAAGTGCAGCCTTGACTTCCAGGGAGATGGCAGAGAAGGGCCATCCGCCCACCTCAGTGCATGGACACAAGAATAACACGTCCTCTTGAATAACCCAGAAAACGACCCGAAGACCAGCAGGAAAAACTGCACAACGCAGTGTAGAGAAGAGGACACATGAGGGAGGGTGGGAAGAGTGGAGACATGGTTGGGAGCTTAAGGGCCATGGCTACCTGCAGCCAGGAAGGACCAGAGCACACAGGGAGGGGAGATAACCAGATTCTCACCCCTGGGAGCCTGCAGGGCATGAATTCCTGTAACATTTGTCTCTGCAAACCAGAGGGGCCAAATTCCCCAAGTTCTTACAACCACCTGGAACTTAAAGCCTGGAACTTTAAAAATCAACAGGCTCCGTTCTGGGAGAGGCTGGAGGGAAAGCAGAAATGTATCTCAGAGAAGCAGCCTGGAGGGGCAGCTTTAGAGATGACCGGGGCACACGGGAGAGCAAGTTCTTCACTGATCTCAGAGCCTGGACCAGAGGGACAGGTATCCCTGGGAGACTCCTCCAGGAACAAAGGAGCTGGCAGGCACCCCTTCCCCGCCCAGCCCCCAAGCAGAGCCTGGCCGGGGCCAGCATTCAGTACATAACTTGCTTACATGGCCGCCTGCCCGCCCCCACCCCCGCAGCTGGGTCTGCCTCAGCTCTGGTGCGGCGGGTCCCCTCCGCAGAAGACCTATGCCAATCTTGCCAACGTGCCGTGTCCCTACTGAGGGTTTTGCAGGGCCTAGGTCCCAGCAGCAGTGTGGGTTACCTCCCGTGGAGGATGCTCGCTCCCTGCTAAAAATGCACACCCTGCGCGTGCCCTGCAGAGCGGTCCTGGCCAGCCTGTCTCCTCGGGGCTGTGCGGCACCCCTGGAAGAGCACCAGCGCGCAGGGCGGGCACCGCCCATCCCACTCACACACTTCAGGGAGCAGTTCAAGCTTGGCGGCGGGGGCACCATCCCTCTGTAAAAGGACAGGGCCGCCTTGTTATAAGTGTGCACCCCACCTACTACCTTCCAGAGCTGGAGAGGAGCTGACTATCTGCACAGAGACAGACACCAAGAATTACATAAAATGAGCAGAGGTCTATGTCCCAAATGAAAGAACAGGACAAAACTACAACAAAAAAACTAAGTGAAACAGATACAAGTAGTATGACCAATAGGAACTTAAAGTAATATCATAAAGAGACTCACTGGACTTGAGAAAAGAGGGGAGGACATCAGTGAGACACAGAGCTAAGAACCAGTCAGCAATAATACATAAAATTTAAAACACAACTGGTGTAATACGTTGCAGGCCAGAGGAAGCAGAGGAACGCATGAATGACCTGAAGGCAATCTGAGCAGGTGAGGAAAAAAATATGGAAAAACAGATTCTGAAGCTCAGTGATAATAACCACGGCACTACAGGGATCCCAGAAGAAGAGAAAAGAAAAGGGAGCAGAAAATTTATTTGAAGAAAGAATAGCTGAAACCTACCTACTCTGAGGAAAGAAACAGATATCCAGATCTGGGCGGCATAGAGACCCTTCAAAAAAATTTAACCCATACCATGGGCCACACCATGACACATAGTAATTAAAATGGCAAAAAATACTGCTAAAATTTTTTTTAAAGCAGCAAGAGAAAAAAAAGACCATTACATATAAGTTATCATAACGCCATCAGCTGCTATTTTAACACAAACTTTGTCAACCAGAAGGGAGTGGCATGACACACTCAAAGTGCTGAAATGGGAAAGTCTGCAGCCAAGAGCACAAACACTCCTATAATTTGAATGGAACCACCAATGACCCCAAACAGGCAACGAGATCTTGAAAAAACAAAACTGTAGGTATCACAATTCCAGACCCCAAGTTCTATAACAAAGCTGTAGCCATCAAAACTATGGTACTGGCACAAAATACACATATGTTGGGGCACTCGGCTGGCTCCGTTGGTTAAGCATCTGACTCTTGGTTTCAGCTCAGTCATGATCTCAGAGCTGTGGTGTCAAACCCCACATCAGGCTCTGCGATCAGCATGGAGTCTATTTTAGATTGTTTCCCCCTTCCTCTCCCTCCCTTTCTGCTCCTCCCCCAGCCCACATGTGTTCACCCTCTCTTCTCTCTCTCTCAAAACAAAAACAAAACAGATCAATAGAACAGAAAATCCAGAAATAAACCCACAATTATATGGTCAATTAATCTCCAACAAAGAAGGTAAGAATATGCAATGAGAAAAAATCTCTTCAACAAATGGTATTAGGAAAACTGAACCACTTTCTTACACCATACACAAAATAAGCTCAAAATGGATTAAAGACCTAAATATGATACATGAAACTAAAAATCCTTTAAGAAAACACAGGCAGTCATTTCTCTGACACCAGCCATAGCTACATTTTTCTAGATATGTCTCCTTTGGCAAGAGAAAGAAAAGCAAAACTAAACTAAGGGACTTCATCAAAATAGAAAGCTTCTGCACAGCAAAGGAGACCAACAAAACTGAAAGAAAACCTACTGACTGGGAAAAGATATTCACAAATGACACATCTGATAATGGGTTACCATCTAAAACATGTAAATAATTTATACAACTCAACACCCCAAACAACAAATAATCCAACTAAAAAATGGACAGGGGACGCCTGGGTGGCTCAGTGAGTTAAAGCCTCTGCCTTCAGCTCAGGTCATGGTCCCA
The DNA here is from genome assembly GCA_003697995.1 of Taxidea taxus jeffersonii. Taxonomy (NCBI): domain Eukaryota; kingdom Metazoa; phylum Chordata; class Mammalia; order Carnivora; family Mustelidae; genus Taxidea; species Taxidea taxus. The sequence continues at coordinate 26,585 of ML104841.1, forward strand.
GGGACCTGGGATCGAGCCTTGCAGAGAGCCTGCTTCCCCCTCTCTCTCTGCCTGCCTCTCTGCCTACTTGTGATCTCTGTCTGTCAAATAAATAAATAAAATCTTAAAAAAAAAGAATGGACAGAAGACATAAAAGGACATTTCTCCAAAAAAGACATACAGATGGCCAACAGATGCATGAAAAGATATTCAACATCACTCATCCTCAGGGAAATGCAGATCACAACCACAATGAGAGATCACATCACACCTATCGGAATGTATAAAACCAACAACACAAGAAACAACAGATGTTGGCAAGGATTTGGAGAAAAAGGAACAATCCTACACTGTTGGTGGGAATGCAAGTTGGTGAAGCCACTGTGGAAAACAGTATGCAGGTTCCTCAAAAAATTAAGAACAGAACTACTCTACAAATCCAGTAATTTCACTACTGGGTATTTACCAAAATAATACAGAAACAGTCATTTGAAGGGATATCTGCACCCCTATGTTTATAGCAACATTATCTACAATAGCCAAACTGTGGAAGCAGCCCAAGTGTCCACTGATAGATGAACGGATAAAGGAGACGTGGTGTACATATACAATGGAATATTCCTCAGCCATCAAAATAATGAAATCTTGCCGTTTGCAACCACATGGATGGAGCTAAAGAGTATAATCCTAAGCAAAATAAGTCCAAGAAAGATAAATACCACGTGATTTCACTCCTATAGAATTTAAAAAACAAAACAAATGAGCAAAGGAAGAAAAAAAAAAGAATGACAAGCCCCAAAAACAGACTCTTAACTACAGAGAACCAACGAAGCCACCAGAGGCGAGGTTGGTGGGGCACGGGGGAGCTTCGTGAGGAGCACTGGGAGCACGCTTGTCTTGATGAGCACTGGGAGCCCTGCAGAAGGGCTGAGTCATGGGATCGCAGGCCTGAAACTAATACTACACCGCGTGTTAACCACGCTAGAATCAAACAATTTCAACGTAGAGTTACCATATGACCTAGCAACTGTACTCCTAGATGCATACCTAAGAGAAATAACTTTTTTTTAAGTTTGATTTATTTGAGAGACAGTGAGAGAAAGTGTGTCTGTGGCAGGGAGGGGCGACGTGGGGGGGGGAGAATCTCCAACAGACTCTACGCTGAGCGGGGAGCCTGATGTGGGCTCAACGCTGGGACCCTGAGACCATGACCTAAGCCTAAACTGAGAGTCCAATGCTTAACTGAGTACCCCAGGCACCTCTGAAGACATGTGCACACAGAAACCTATACACTGATGTTTAGGGCAGGGCTGTTCCTAAGAGCAAAGAAATGAAAACAAGATGTAAAACACCCATACAACAAAACATTATCCAGCCATAAAAAGGAATAAAGTACTAAAACGTGCTACAACACAGATGAACCCTGTGAAAGGAGGCAGTCACAGAAAACCACAGTGTACGGTCCCATTCCTGTGGGATTCCAGCAGGGAAACCGACAGACGAGCAGTTGCTTGGGGCCAGAGGAGGGGAGTGATAGCTAATGGGTATAGGTTTCCTTCTGGGGCGATAAAGAATGTTTGCAAAACTGGAATGATGCCTGTACATATCTGAAAACACCCCAAGCCACTGAACTGTGCACAGGACATGGGATTGTACAGGACGGGAATTCTATCCAAGTAAAGCTGTTTAAGCAAGAACAACACAAGCATGGAGATTCTCCAACTTCACAGGGCATTCAAATCACCGGGGGTTCTTAGTATTTAAAATGTGGATTCCCAGAGCCTGCCCCAGAGATTCTGACCTAGGAATCCGCCCTGACCCAAGTACCCTCAGGACTCTGATGTGGATGGCAGAGAGCCGCGCTCTGAATGCTGTGACCCGGACCTCGGCCACCAGGGGAGAGGCTTGTTGACACCGACTGCATTATGGATCCAAATGGTAGATAACAGTTGAAGAAATTCCCCACCTGCAATGTGCTCTTTTAAAGTCAAGGAACAGGGGTTAGGTTATAAATCCCCCCACCCACCCACGCAGAGGAATATCAGACTGTTTCTTCCTCCAAGCAATTATAGGAATTACAGATAGCCTTAAGATTACTGCTGAGTCATACACAGCCACAACTGTTTCTCCAAACCTTATGCCAAGGAGAGCCACAGCGCAGCACCGTAATTATCATTATGGACTCGGGAGCCAGACTGCCTGCCTGCTGGTGTGATCCCAGCTCCGTCTCCGACAAGCCCCTGGGTCTGGAACCCGTTTCCTCATCTGAGTGTGATAATAGTTTC
>ML104842.1:176-17246 GCA_003697995.1 Taxidea taxus jeffersonii
ATGGGGGAACCGAGGCTCCAGGACGGGCAGGAGCTTCTCAGCCACTCTGGCCAGAGGTGGCATGAGGCAGCCACGAGGACCAGGAAGAGAGGAATTTCTGCACCATCCCACGGTCCTGGATCCTTGGGCAGAAGTCTGACTCTAAGGAGGACTTCCTAGCAAGGCGGCTATGCCACCAACAGGATGTGGCCTGCTTCCCGGAGCACAGCCCCAGGACTTGAAGGATGGGAAGGCGTGGCCAAGGGCACAGTTCTTGTGACCCATGCTGGTCCTGGCTCCTCTGGGCCTCCGTTTCTCCATCTGTACAATGGCCACGGGTGCAGCCCAGTGACAGTCGCTGTCCCGGAGCCCCAGGCCATCCTCGCCACCCCCACACCACACACAGACAACTCTGTCCTCGGCAGGCCAAATACAACCCTCAGGCCCCTCCCTCTGCCCACTGTGCTGACGGGGACCAGATGCTCCAACCTTGTGGTTCTGGGGTGGGGGTGGCAGGACCCAGCGGGCTGGCAGGCAAGGCCTGGGTTTGGCCCAGGGACCTATAATCAGCTCCTGCCCCTCTGATCCCTGCCCAGGACTGACGCTTGGGGCTGTGGTGTCCTGGCCGGCTGTGGCCACGGCCGCTATATTTGGGAGCCCAACTGAGCATGAGGGAGGGCTGGGCAGGCAGAAGGCTCCAGGGACCAGTGCCTCATGGGAGGACAGGATGGAGGACACTGTTGGCCAGGCTTGGTCCTCTACAGAAGGAGGGCGTAGCCCTGACTTCAGGGCCCCCGTCTGAGGGGCATGTTCTGTTCTAAGGGGTCCGGCCTGGGGAGGGTATCGGCCCTGTCCTCCGTGGCAGGGTCTAAAGAGGATTAAAAATATGTCCGGGAATACTGCACCCCTTATTTGGTCCAATGAGTCCGACTGTAAGTTGGGGCCAGGCATCCTGAGTGTGGGGCAAAGGGGTGGGGCTGATGAGGGTGACGAGAGCCGAAAGGCTCTCAGGGGGTGCGTTTGGGCGTTGAGGGGTCTCGGCCAGGGGGACGAGAAGAGGGGTGCCAATGTGCTGAGTCAGAGAATGGAGAAAACAGGGCCCGAGGCAGGGGTCCGAGGGAACCGGCCAAGGTGCCGCCCAGCCCCTCCCCAGCGCGGCCTGCGGCCTCCCTGAACTACCTTGGACATTCCCGCCACTGGGCCAAACCCTGCACACTCCCACCAGCAGTTTCCCAAAGAGCAAATATTTATTGTCCTTGGAAGAAAAAAAAAGAGTCCCCTTTTAGGATCAGGGTCTGGGAGCTGCTTCTGAGGCTTGCAGGGGCTCGGCGGCGGCCCGAGGTGACCAGAAGCTCCACCAAGACTGGCGGAGGGTGGAGGACAGAGGCCGGGACCCGAGCTGGCCTCGGAGGAGAGGGGTCGTGGCCCGCCCGGGCTGCGGGGCGGGGGGCTCTGGCCCCGGGCCCATTTCCCTGAGGCTTCCCCAGAATAGGTCTGAGGGCGGACGGGCCCTGTCACCGTGGCAGGAGGTGTGAACGTGTGGGAGACGCGCGCCACCCCGCGTGCTCACGTGTGTCCCGCGAGGCTGTGAGCACATGCGTGTGTGTGAGCTTGTGCGGGGGCTCCTGGCTCCGGGTGCGCGGCCATCTGGGAGAATGTTCATCCGTTGGCACGGGGCAGGGCAGGGGTATGTGGACACAACCTCTGTTGAATGGCCAATTCAGTCAAAAAGGAGAGTAAATTTAGCAGGAAAAAAACCCGTCAGTCAGACGAGGAGTCTGAATTGGGTGGTTGTTAGGCTGGACGGACCAACTGTCTCAGGCCAACAGTCCCCGCTGGCTGGAGGAGGAACCGCCCCCCCCCCCCCCCCCCAACCCCCCCCCCCCCCCGGGCCCGCGTGGGAAACTGGAGACGGGGACCACAACCAGCCAGAGATGAGACACGGAGACACAGATGGGGACAGATTCAGAGACCAGGGAGGGAGGGTCGCGGGCCAGCCAGAGACAAAGGGAGCCCCTGGACGCAGGCTCCTGGAGCCCAGACAAGGTGTGTGCACAACATGGCCTTCCAGCCCTGACCCGCAGCTCTGAGCCCAGGAGGAGGCAGATTCACCCCTGCCCTCCAGCAGCCCAAAGTGCACAAGAAGGGGGCACCAGACCCGGAGGCAGGAAGAGAGGGTGGGCCTGGGCAGCCACAGGAGAGGGGGCAGCGGCTGGAATGCGGATAGGGCAGGGGACAGTGATGGCAGTGCTGGAGGTGAGGGCAGGAGGGTGACAAGGTGGTGATGGTGGTGATGGCAGAAGAGGCCACAGTGCCCAGGAGAGCCTCCCTCCCTGTCCCCTTGCTATGGTGGCCCCATGAGACCTGGGGCTGTCCCCAACCCACTCCACCCAGCACCAGCTGTGTCCTTGCCTCCAGTGGCCACACAAACACCCTCTGTGGCCCAGGGTGTGGAATGTATTAAAAATGGCCCAAGCCCCCAGCCAGGAACAGTCAGGGTCGATTCCACTACCTGCTTGTGTGGATATTTATATATCTACCCGCCTACCCCGTCTAAAACAGCATGCATGCACGCACAAGCGCACCCGCGCACGCACACACACACACACACAGGCTCAGAAATGCCGGCTAACCTGCTCCTGCTGTGTATCTGTGTCTGTCCTGAGATACGCACTGGGGCCTGAACACTCCCCTCACCACCTGGTCTCTTCTCACCAACTCTGGGGCCAACAGGAAGCACGGTGACGTGTGTGTGTGTGCGCACACGCACACATGCCCGGCCCATGGGTGCTTGCACCGAGAGCAACCACACGCCCATGCACACAGCTTTAAACATAAATCCTCATGCAATATAGATGTCCTTGCACAAATGTTTATACACACACGTATGCATGCCTGTGCACACACTTACACACATGTGCCCTTTGCACACGTACGTACACACATTCACATGCCTTTGTGTACACACACACCCAGCACATCACAACTCCGAGGTCACTCGCTGGTACGGAAAGAGCCCCGGGGTGGGAATTAGGAGCCCTGGGAGGGAGGAGAGACCAGAGAAATCAGCGAATCACAGCAGGCCCGCAGGGGGAGGTCCGGGAGCTTATGTGAGTACACGTGAGTGTGAGTGTGAATGTATGTGTCCAGGTGTTTGGGACCTTTTCCCTGCCTCCTCCCTGGCCTCCTGGAGGGCCATCCTCCACCCCCTGCCCTGTTCACAGAGGGAAAATAGAGGCCAGAGCACAGCAGCTGGGCCTGGGGAGGTCAGCGTCCCCAGGTTTGGGGCTCGCAAGCCTTAGCATCTGTGTTATTCTTGGCACACTCCAGCCAGATAAGCACAGGGGTCAGAGCTCGGCTCTCGTGGGAAAGGACTCTCTGGAAGTCTCCCGACCCATTCCTTTCCCAGATCCTAGACCCCAGAGCAGTCAGGGGTGGAGGCAAAGGGAAAGAGGGGTGGCTGAGGGACAGGCAAGTCTTCATCAGGCTAGCCTTGAGGGCTGGGGGCGAAAGGGTGGAACACAGCAGAATGAGAGACTCACAGATGCCCCAAAATGCAGAATGACCCCTCAAACCAGTCCCGAGATGCCCCAGCGCAGGGGCCAGAACACGTAGAAAGGGGCAATGCCAGGCCCCCGGCTCTCTGCAGCAGCTGGACCAGAGCTCCTCCGCAGCAGGGAGCCTCCTGAGGTTTCCGAGCCAGCGCTAATGGAGAAGCCACTTTAGAGAGATGGTCGGAATGTGAGAGGACCTCAAAGCATCACCACTGATAGCAGATCATGACGTGCTGGGCCTGGGGTTAGTTATCTGTCACCCACCCCATCTCATCACTGACTTCTGGAGCCTCTTCTCCTCCAGAGACCTCGGGGCACCCACTTGCACAATGGGGTGGGGTCTTAGGTCAGCTTGGAAGACACGCAGTCCCCCTAGCACAGTCAGAAGGAGGCAGGCCTGGGCCTGAGTCTCCTCCATCCCCCACTCGCACCAACCTTTGCCTCCAGCCCAGGTCTCGGGGCTTCGCGGAAGGCTGGGTTTTGTCTGCTAGAGCTTGGAGCTCAGAGCCAGGTCAACAAGGGAACAATCGGAAAATTCTGCGGGATACAGGGCTCATCCAAGGCTGCAGATAAGCAAGGAGGAGTGGGGGCTTTCTTTAGCCCCAGGAGCCTGGCCTGACAGCAAGTCCCACCCCTGCCTTCTGGAGTTCTGGCCCCCTGGCTTGTGGGATGATAAGCTGGCCCCTCCTGCAGCCCACCCCCATCTGCACACTCCTGCCCCAGCTGAGTCCTCCGGTCCTCTAAGGGCTGCAGCAGTCTGGGGTCAGCGTCCACGCAGACAGAAATCATTGATTGCGGTTGCCAAGAGCCCTGGCCACCTCCGGCCCCGAGTGCCTGACCTTGAGGTCCAGAGAAAGGACGTGCCATTCTCCCCACCCCATCCTCCCCATGAGGACAGCAGCCACAGGGGCAGCGTGGTTGGCCTGTGCTGGAGGACTGGGGTGCACCTTCCCCACAGCACCCATCCCACCCGCCGCCTCCCAGGCTTCAGTCTCCCCTTGGAGAGCTGGGCTCCAGTCACCTGCAGCTTGACCCTTGGGCTGGGGTTTGAGCTTTTCACGGACTCCTGAGGCTGCAGAGGAGCCCAGACACAGAGCGGCGGCCCAGGCCAGTCGAGGGCTACATCAATACTACGTGACTTTGGGCAGCCCTCCCTGGTCCCAACCAGCTGCCAGGGCCCCTCCAGCTCTGGGAAGGTCTCTGATTTATGCACAGCCACTCTCCTGTCATCCGGAACCTCCTCCAAGGTGGAGACCCACTGGTCCCCAGCCGGGGCCCTTCAGCCTCTTCCACAGCCAATCGGCCCCTGGGTGTTGGGAAAACCTGGGTACGTGGTCTGAATGAGCTTGGTGACCTCTGGCACGCCATTGCCCCTCTCTGGACATCGCTCTCCCACACACAGTTTTATAAACTTCCCCAAGTGCTTCCTGTTTCTGGCCAGTTCAGCCAACGTCCACGGCGCCTCTGGGCCAGGCTCTGTGCCGGGCGCTGGAGAGCTGGACAGACACAGTCCTGGTCCCAGCCCGAGATGTTCCCAGCGTCATTGCCAGCTCATTGCTTCACCCGGCTAGTGTCCTCTGAGGCATGGGAGGAAACTGAGGCCCAGAGAGATGGCCCAGCCGTCCTCAGATGGCCCAGCCTGACCAAGGACCACCCACGTAGAGCATCCCTCTAATCCACGCAGGGCCCAGCATCACGACCTAGGGGTCCCCGGCCCTAGGTCTCCCCACCACAGCCCCCAGCCAGGACCCAGTGTCTGAGCTGACCCCCTTCCCTCTGCTTCTTCCTTCCTGGCCCCCTGGCCCTTCAAACCGCAGGGCCCAGCCGGCCTCTGGAACGCGTGCCCAGGACCTCGGTGATATTTTGAGTTTAAGAAAACTTTGCAGTCGGCAGGAGCTCTTAAAAGTTATAAATAGCAGCAGCGGGAGCCCATGCTGGGAGAGGCGGAAACACGTGTCAAACACGCCTGGGAGGGGGTATTCCGAGGCACAGACAACCCCCCCCCCAAGGGACCCACCAGGCTTCAGGGGATTTTACAACCACTAGAGCGGGAAGTCACACCCCACCCGGAAGGCGTCTGGGAAAGGAGACTCCGTTCTCGCCCCCGCCCCCCCACTAGGGTCCCGAGAGGTTGGCCAGGTTGCCCAGGCGAGCAGGGACGCTATCGAGAGGCATCTGGGCTGGGAGGGCTTGCTCCTACCCTCCCCTCCCCACCACCAGCTCCCCACTCCGCTGCACAGCATAGGAACTGTAGGGCTCAGGGGAGTTTGGGAGCATGTCCACACCAACCCCAGCCAACATAGGTGGGATGGGGTGGGGCGGGGGGCTGGCAAGCCTGGAGTGAAGAAGGGACCGTTCCAAGGTCACCAGGGAGCTGGGGAGCACTCAGATCCCCAAGCCATGGTTCTTCCCACCGAGCAAAAGCCACCACTGCCTCCCTTCCAGGTACCTGACACCCCCCTGGTTAAGCAGAGTGGGAAGCCTGGAGATGGCATGCTGGAGAGAACAAGGGACTCCATCCACCGCAGCAAGATGTATATCCGCACTCACCTCAGGGCCAGGTGTGGGGTCTCAGGCTGGCCTTGAAGGCCATGGGATTTGAGGACCTGCTCTCAAGCCTGGTGTGATGGGACACAGCCATGAAGGCCCCCTCGATTTTCTCAACTGCTCTGTCGTGTTCACAGGCCACAACCATGACTCCGACGACGGAGAGGTCAGGAAACTGAGGCACATCTGAGACCATCTCCACCTCACCCCCTCCCCAACAGGTCTGGGGGCAGCTGCCAGATCTGGCGTCCAGGCGCTCTGAACCTCAGGGAGCCCCGAAGGGTTTATGGGGCTCCCAATGAATGGGCCTGTTGAGCTCAGAGGGGGCCGGGCCCGAGTAAACATGACTGGGTCTGAGCTGCCATTCTCCCCCTGCCTCCTTCCCCAGGACCCAGGACCAAAATACAACTTCCTGTCCCCGGAGCTGAGGGCCAGACTCGCCCCTCAGAGTCCTGGGCTGGGGCTCACTGCAGGAACACAGCTCGGCCAGCATCGGCGGCCCCTGGCGTGGGAGTCGGGAGAGGACTTCAGGTTTTCAGAGTCACATGTCTGCCTCCAAGCCCCAAGGACCTGGACCCTTGATGGAGCCCCTTCAAATCTTGAACTGCCCATCTGTTAATGGCAGATCGGGAAAACAAGGCCATGAGCAGGAAGGGGACTCCACAGGTCAGGGCAGAACCGGCCCCAGTCTCCCACTTCCCCCAGCCAGTGAGGATAGGAACAGAGGAAAGAGTAAAGGAGCATGTGGAGGGCTCAGAGGAGGGAGAGGCTGCGAGAGTGGAGGGCCAGCAAGTAACAAGCTGGAGAGAGGGCAAAGGAGTCCCTTCCCCTTGGGTACTATTGCCCACTGACTTGTCAAGCTGAAATCTGGTCCCCCCACTGGCACTGGTCACAGAATGGCCTATCCGCCCAGGCCCCCCCACTTGGAGCTACACACCTGGGAGCAGCCCAGCATGGGGGTGGGCAGGAACCCTGTAATTGCTTGTCTGTCACAGCCTCCCTCCAGGCCCCCACTCCCCTCTACTCCACACATACACACACACACACACACACACACACACACACACCCCGGCCAGCCCAGTCTACTCCCTCAGCCTCATATCCCCCTCCTGGAGGCCGCAGATGGACAGGCTCTCTGCCTCCCTCTCCAGCCTGGGAATGTACTAGAAAGTACTTTGGAAACTGTAAAGTACGTTGCCCTCCCCAGGAACCTGGAAGACCTGGGGAAGGGTCGCCCCTGAGGGACGGACGCCCTAGGAACGTGCCCCAGCTGCTGGGGGTTGGTTTGGGGCCCGCCGCGCCTCACGTGCCGGGCACTGGGGGCTCCGACTGGAATGTGCTGAGCGGCAGCTGCCACGTGAATCATTACACCTCACCAGGCTGAGCCTGGGACTTCCAGACCCAAACCGGCTCCGGCTGGGCTCCGGCGGAAGGGCAGCCTCCAGCCAGGGTCTCCAGGTGCTGGGGTGAGGTGCCAGGACCTCGCAGGGCCTCTTCCGTCTGTCTGCGTCCTCACTCTTGGTGTCTGGACACAGCCCTGGTTCTGTTGCAGCCCATTCCACAGGACCACGGAGGGAGGCAGGCCACCCTGGCCACAGCCCTCTGCCTCTGGGACCTGTAATTGCCTGAGCCCAGAGCCCTGGGCAGACCCTGAGCCCAGGTATCACTGGCTGGCTTCACACCAAGAGCCCACATTCCAGTGGGCAAGGAGTCAGACACAGAGTGGCCATGGGGCTGCAGGGTTAGGACAGGGACTGGCTGGAATGAGGGTCCCCACATGTCCCCTGCCCTGGGAACACTTAGTACGCAGAACGGAGAGGGGAGGCCTTCTCGGGTCTCAGTTTTTCCGCCTATGACCTGGGTATGAACTACCCTGAGTCTCCATCTGATTTTTTCAGGTGTCCCAAACGTGAATGAAATCACTCACAGTAGCTATGTTCATACCTCATGGGCCCTGAAATTTCTGAGACGTGGAAAAGCCAGGAGGGGCAGACAGGGACGCAGGAATAGATAGAAGGAGAGTTAGCTGGAGACAGGCTTGGTGAGTTCAGGAGAGGACCATTGAGGCACACCCCCACTGGAGGGGCCAAGCTGGCCTGGGCACCTGGCAAGCACACCCATGGAGGTGGGGGAGGGCCCAGCTCAGGGCACCGGACACTGGTACCCTTGGACCTGCCTCTGCTCCCCCACTGGGGGTCTGGGACAAAGTCCTGGGCTGGTGCAGGGCTTGGTAAAAAATAACTAATTATTCTTTTCAACCGAAAGCTCTCACTCAAGCCTTTTCCTGTCCCTAGCAACAACATCCTTGCTTAGGCCTGAGCCCCAGAAGCTGCTAGAACCATCCATGGCCTCTCCGTGGCCAACCTGAGCCTGCTCTGAGTCTCCAGGCCCTGCTTGGAAGACCTTGTGGGCTCTAGGTGAGTGGGGTCCAAGGCAAGCCTGGGACGCAAGTGCAGCCGGGAGGGGCAAGGCAAGGCCGTGGTACCCCCTTGTGTGTGTGTGTGTGTGTGTGTGTGTGTGTACCTGTGTCACGCTGTGGGGCCCACAGGCATGCCCGCATGGCGATGTCTGTGGTTCTGGTGTTACTGTAGGAGGGAGTCTGTGACAGGAAGCCCACACCTCCAGGTGCCCCCGGAGTGCTCCCTGCCTGGGACAGAGCCTCCCGGCCCCCTGTGCCCCCAGCTTTCCTCCCTTGGCCTTCCTGAGAGGTGAGAAAACCAGGCTTCCTGCTGCAAGGGGAGGGGGCTGCCCAACCAGCTGCTGTGGGAGCCTCCAGTGACTCATCCGGGTGGGGGGTGTTTATGAGCAGCCGAAATGGCTATAAAAGTGGCACCTCGGTTCACTGATGGCCTGGCCATCCCCTCCCCTACCAGCCCCTTGCCTTGAAAAGCTTCCAGAGGGGCCTGGAACCAGAGAGAGGTGTGGGATTAAGGCTTGGTGGAGGCTCAGCCTGGGGTCAGGGTTCAGCCAGGGATTAGAGGTCAGACTGGGATAAAGGCTCCACATTGGTGGAGGGGAGCTCAGGCTGGCATTAGGACTGAGATGGGGATTCAAGCTGACTTTGGGGCTAAGGTTGGGAGATGAACTGTTGAGGGTTTACAGGCCAGTTTTTCCAGAGAGCCCCCAAAATGAGACAAGGGGTTTTCTGAGGGACTGAGGCCAGGCTGCAGGGCTGAGAGCTGAGCCTCTCTCTTTCATTTTTGAGTCTGGGGCCCACCCTGGCTCTAGGGTCTGTATAGCTTGGCCAGACCCCCTACTCACAGTAGCAGAGTCCAGTTTAGGGCCACTGGGCCAGAGCCCAGATCCTGCTCAGCTCTGAGCTCTAGGGATCTTAGCTTTTCCTCCTAGGTCCCCATTACAGATGGGTGTCCCCATAGGGGACTCCCTCCCCCCAGTCAGCCCTTTTCAAATGTCCCTGAAACTGACCAGAAACTGACCCTTGGGGCCCTGGGGCTTGCTTGACAAAAAATGCTGGCTGGCTCTGCCAGGCACTGGGGTGCTACCAGTTAATGTGTGACACCCAATCCCCATGGGGGCACTTTAACCAGGGGCCAGGAGGTACCTTAGGGGATCCGCCTCAGCCAGCAGTTCTGGAATATCCAGCAGGGACCTCTGGGGTGAGGCACATGCATTACAGCTAGAGGAACACCCTTAAGGGACCCAAAGCCCACTGGACCCCTCTCTGCAGCCCTACCCCACTACAAATACTGTTTGTTTCCCAATCTCAAGCTTTCTGGTATCAGATCTGAAGACTCCTACATCAGTCCCCAGTTTTACCCCAGTTGCCCCAGTGCCTCCATGAATGTTCTTTTCCTATCACCACAGGGCAGGGGTGATCAGTCATAAAACCATAAAACAGAGTAGAACAGCTTGGAAACAGAGACATAAAACAGAAACCATCAAAATGTTAACACTGAAGAACCACAGATGTCTCTGGGCACCTGATCCTCTGTCCCTGTTCCCAAGTAACCCACACACCACAGGGGGTGGCCCCCAAATCACAGCCCCCCCCAAGTAGTGGAAGAGATGGGGTCACACACAAAAAAAGAGGGAGGGATGTTCTTTACACCAGGCAGACAACCATGATCCCAGCAGAGTAAACTCCAAAGGCAAGGGCAGGGGAGTGGGCATGGGGAGCAGGCCAGGAGTTGAGAGGACGGTACCTGTTTGGGGAGTGTCACCTCTGGAGGAAACTGCCTCAGACAGCATAGTCCTTAATCACCTGGGCAAGAAACTTGAAAGTAGTGGGGCACAGAGGAGGGTGTGGCCAGACTCACAGGGAAGCAGACAACTGTGTATGGGAGATGGGTGGGTTGGGGCCTGGAGGAAGGTGGGCTGCCAGAGAAGCTGGCTAGAGCTGGATTCCAGTGGCCTTAGGCCTTAGGCTTGCAGATCCATTCACATGGAGGGTAGGGACCATCGCTCAGATGGGGTAGGGGCTGGTTTGGGGGCTGTGAGGAGCTCAATTTCCACAGGCTGAGTCTGGGGAGCCCACAGAGCCCATGGGTCTGGACACCCACACTCCGCAGCACTAAAACAGTAAAGTTAAAAGCGCCCTTTGAATCAGCTGCTCAAGTCCCCGATTTACAGATGAGGAAACTGAGGCCCAGACAGCAGGAAGTCGTCCTGCCCAGGATACACAACCGGTAAGTGGGTGAGCAGGGACTGCCACTTAGCCCAGATAATATCTCCAAGGGTCCCAACAGTCACATTAGCTTCCTCCTGCCCATCCTTTAAAGCCCTCTGCTCCAGGCATCCCAGGCCTTCCCAGCATCTCAGTTTCTCTGCGTGATCCAGAAAGGTGGCAGGCTTGGGGTCTCAGACCCCTTCCTCTAAGCAATACAGCGTCCCCTCCCCGGCCGGAGCACGTAACCCCGCCCCACCCCGCCCCTGCCCCCAAAGACTCCTCCCGCTCCTCCCCAGACTTGAGGGTCCCGGGTGGACCACAGCCCGCCGGGAGTGTTTGGGGCTGTGAAGGGGTGGAGAAGGAGGCGGGCCTCGGGAGTGGGGGTCCCGGCTGAGTCCCGGGTCTGGGGACTTGGAGCGGCGGACTCCGGGGCGGAGCTGGGGAGGCCGGGCCGGCGTCTGGAAGGGTCGAAGACTCTGAGAGACCCCGACCCGGGGAGAGACTCGGGAGGGTGGGAGAGGGACGTGAGCCCTCGCCGGCAGGGGCGGGGGCGGGTCTAGAGCACTGCGGACCTACCCACTCGGGAGTTCCCGAGGCTGGGGGTCCAGGCGAGGGCGGGGCGGGGCAGGAGGGCGGTGGCGGCCGAGCCGGGCGCGGGGCTGGCGGCCCAGCAACCTCCCCAGGGACTCCGGTCCAGCCCGAGCGGGAGCCGCGCGGGCGCACGGACAGCGCCGCGGCCGGGGGCGCGCGGGGTACCTCCCGTGAAGAGGTCCTGCTTCGCGGCTGCGGGCCCCGGTTCGCCCGCCCCGGCAGGCCGATCAGAAAAAATAACGTCTGTGCTTCCCGGAGAAGAGAATGGAGCGGCGGCAGCGTCCCGGGCTCCGTTCCCGGGCCCCGATGTCTGAGCTCCCTTGGCCCCGTCCCCTCCACACTCACATCCCGCCGCTGGCGACCCGGGGCGCGGCCTCTAGAGAAACGTCCCGGGGCAGGGGCAGCGGGCTCCGCTCCGCGGCTCCGCACACCCGTGGCGGAGGCGGCGCGGGGGGGGGCGGGGGCGGGAGAGGCCCAGGGAGGGCCGGGGGAGGGAAGAGGCGCCCGGCCGCGGGGGGAGGGGGAGCGGCAGACGCCGAGGCGAGGGACGCGCGCGGCGGGCGGCGGCTCCGAGCGGCGGCCGGGCGGGGGGCGCTGGAGGCCAGGCCGGCCAGAGGGGATCCCGAGAGCCCCATGAAGTGCCCCCGGGGCCGCGGACGGGGCGCTGTCCTGGGGAGGCTGTCGGGGGGTCCCCGACATCCATGGCTAAGCGGGGGCCGCGGCGGCGCTCTCGGAGTAAGTCGGGGTCTGGGGGCCGGCGCCCCGGGGATGGGGTGGCGGTGGCGTTGGGTAGGGGTGACTCCGGGCCTGGCCGGGGCGGGCGGGCTGGTCCGTCTCGGTGTCAGTCGGCGGCGCCTCCTCGGAGCCCGGTGGAGCAGCCAGCCCCGCGCCGCTCGGCTCCGTGGCTTTTTTGGAAACTTGCAAATGTTTTCGTAGAGAGAGAGAGAGAGAGAAGGGGGAGGGGAGAGAGGGAGCGAGGGAGTGACCGAAACGGAGCTCGGGGCTGCTGGAAGAACGGAGGCCAAGGCTGGGGGAGCTAGAGACGGACTGACAGACAGGCCGACAGGCAGAGCGTCCCGGCCGCAGGCGTGCTTCAGCCGCGCGGGAGCAGGCGGGGCCCCGGCCCAGGATGGGGAGAGGATTCGGGAAGCGGCCGTGGGCAGGATGGGCGTCCGAGGGGGCTGAGGGGCAGAGAGCTGGCGGCCCGAGCACCGAAGGGCTCAGTGTCGTTGCAAAGTTGGGATCGCGTCCCTAAGCTGCACGCCCCGAGCGGCTCAAAACGCGCCCCCCGCCCCGCCCCGCCCCCCCCCCCGAGCTAGCCGCGAAGCTAAAAATAACAGCCCGGTTCGCCCCCCGCAGACCGCGACCCCAACCCCTCCCCCGACCCCTCCCCCACTGGGCGTGGGGCGAAGCCACAGCTCCCAGTTCCCCAAAAGAAAAAAAGAAAAAGACAGAAAAGGCGGCGCGGTGGGGGGGGCCGGGGGGCGGGCCGGGGGCGGGGGGCCCGGCCATATGGATGTGATTTCTCCGCTCCGAGGCAGACGGGCAGCTCCGCAGCGCTCGGCGCCCGCCCGCCGCCTGCCCGGCCCCCGGCTGCCTCCCTTCCTCCCTCCCTCTCTTTCTCCCTTGCGCTCCCTCGCTCGCTAGCCCTTGGCGCATGGGCCCCGCGCCGGGCCCCGGGGCCTCGGGCCGCCTGGCCTCCGGGGTCCCCTAGGCCCGGGCGTGGGCGGGGCAGCCCGGCCTGACGCAGCTCTGTACCCCACCACCACCACCACCAGGGCCGGCGGCGGCGGCTGCCCCGAGGGACGGGGCCCTAGGCGGTGGCGATGGGGGCCGTCCGGATGGCGCCCGGCCTGGCGCTCCTGCTCTGCTGCCCGGTGCTCAGCTCCGCATACGCGCTGGTAAGTCCCTCGACCGCACTCCAGGACAGGCTGCGGGCTTGCTCTGTGGTCCCTGGGGTGGGTCTAGGGCACAGAGTCTTAGCTTCTCCGAGTAATCCGAACTTTGGATGAGCGTCGCCTCCGACCGGAGATCTTGGGTGCCTGCTCTCTCTGGGGTGTATGGATTCGGTTCCTGATGCCTATGGTCCTCTTATTTCTGAAGCCTGGGTTCGGGATCCCTGGTCTGGAAATCTGTGATTGGGGTTCCTCTATCTTCTGCTTCTGTGAGCACCACTACTCTGGCTGTGTCCCCTTTAGGAATGACAGTGTGATCTAGCAGTAGGCTTGGCTTTGGCCCTGATGTAGGGTCCCACAGACTTTGCTCCCTGGCCTCGGTCTTCTGCAAGTTTTGTTTGCCATCCAGGACACAGGGCTGTGGGTCTGAGGTCAGAATCACCCAAGCAGGGGATAGGATTTAGGGGTCCCCTCCAGCTCTCACGATCACATGCGTGCAAACATGTGGACACCCTTGCCCAGGGAGGCAGCTGTGGTGTGGCACGGAAGAAGGATGGAGGTCTCCTGAAGGGGACCGACCTCACAGAACACTCCTCCAGGAGAAACATGCTGGAGGGGGACTCTGGTGAGTGAGGGACCCCCATGTATACTCTCCTGAGAGCAGAGCCACGAGGGGACCAGAGGGAGAGGAAGAGGCAGGTTGGGAGATAAGGCAAGAGAGAGAAAAGAGACAAAGGGGATTGGAGATGAGAGCTTCTCAGAGCAGGAGTAGACCAAGAATAGCAGAGAAAAGTAGGGACTGGCAGAGGCCAAGAGCTGGAGGCACGGAGGACAGCATCCTTCTCCTCTTGGGCCAGAAACTGGGGGCCAGGACCTGAGGAGTCAATCAGACCGCTCAGCCGCCCTGTCCCAGGGGACTAGCCCGTGGCTGAGGAGGCTGTCTGCCTGTGTGTCGGACATCAAGGCCCCTGCTTCCTCCCCAGTAGCTCCCAGGTGGGGGGCTTCTACCTTCTAGAGAAACAAGCAGGCAGCCAGGCAGCCCCCTTCTCCTGACCAGCTCCCCACCCCACCCCCCCAGGCAGAACCTGAGGCGGGAAGGCAGGAGATCTGGGATTCCTCCAGCTCTAAGGCCCATAGGACCTGGGGCTATCCTCCACACCTCAGTTTCCCTACCTGTAAAAAACAGCAAGAACTTTTGCCCAAGAATCCCCTGAGTGAGGCTCTCTTCTCCTCCGGGACCTCAGCATGCGCCATTCCCAGGTGCCCGTGCCCTCACAACCCTGGCTCCCCAAAGCCAGAGACCTCATCCCATATGAGGACTTGTAGATGGGGAAATTGAGGCTCAGAAACTCATGCAAATGTACATGTAAGGACCCAGAGCCATTTCCCCACCCTCCCCTTGGACCAGGCTAGGATAGACAGGACAATGGGCATGAGTGTGCTGAGAGCTGTCTGTGTATTAGAGCAGGGCTCCCTGGGACTCTGGGCAGGCTGTTCTCTAGGTCCGTGTGAGCGTGTGTCCCCTGTGGACACGTGTGTCCAAAGCGTTGGGTCTTCACATGACTTGCAGGAGTATAGTCGTGCATACGTGTGTGTGTGCATGCATGCATTTGTGAACACATGTGCCCCCAGGTCTGTTGTTTATTTAATAAATGCTTTTTTAGTGCTTTCTACTTTGCCAGACACTGTGCCAAGCACTTTACAGTATTAGTTCCATCTTTCCGACAACCCTCTAAAAAAGGTTTTGCTACCGTTCCCATTTTTTAAGTAACCTGGAGCACACAATCAATATGATCATTTTGTACTGCATGCTGGTCTAGTGCCAAGCCCTGTGTCTCCATGGGGAGGGGGTCCTGGGCCCCCTCAGGGTCCCACACTGACTTCTGGGGAAGCTGAGGCACGTGCAAAGAATTTGCCTCGCTTAGCCATGGTTCAGGTCTGAAGGCAGGGCTGAAAGAGGGACACCACGGCTGGGTCTGCCCTGAGACCTTGTTGGGGTATCAGAGTCTAGACGTTCTGGCCGTGTGTACACTGGACCTTCCCTGGGTTTACAGCTAGAGGATGTGGCCCAAGGATCACCCCATACCCTGTAGGCTCCCTGGGCTCAAGTGGAACCAACGGGAGACTGGCAGCCTGCCAGTTTCCTCTGGCTGCCATTTGCACCCAGATCTGTGCTGATGCCCACTGTCCCCACCAAACTCAGCCGAAAGCCCCTGCCACCAAACCTATGTGCTGCCTGCCCAGCCGGCCCCAAAAGCAGGCTCACACCTCCAGGGATCTCAGGGTTCGAGACCAAAGAGCGTCCCGCGGGGAGGACACCAGCTGTGGCCACACTCAGCTGGCCAGTCCATCTTGTCCTTACAGGGAATAGTAGCTGTGTGCTGGGGATCAGGTGGAGTGAATTTTGAAGGAGGGGATGCGCACACAGATTGTGAGCAGGGGTCAAAAGGGTGGTCTTGTCCTTGGGGGTGCCTCATCCTACGGACGCCCCCAGCACACACACATGTGAAGGAGAAACTGCGGTGGGAGAAGAAGCAGGTCTGCATGGGGGGTGGGCCTTGAGCGTAGAGATGGGACCTCAGGGTCCGACTCAGAGAGGACTGTGGTGGCTGAGAGTATAGGGGGCCCCCTCCCCTGCTATGGGGCCAGTGTGGCACTAGCCCTCTTTTAAAGACCAGAAGGAACCACCATGTATTGAACAATGACTGTCCTCCAATTCTGAGCTAGAAACCGTCATAAATGTTTTCTCAATACGTCTTTTCACCCACCCGTTTTATGGGAAAAGGCCCTGTGGTTCCTGTGGCAGAGGTGGGACTTGAACCTGGGTCTTTTCACTCTCACAGAGTTTCTTCCTCCAAAGTGAGTTGAGGAATCCTGCTGACAGGAGAGCTCCAGGTCCCACTGTGGGGTTTTTAAATTTTTGCTTCCTTTAATGTTTCTTTCTTTCTTTGTTTCTTCCTTCCTTTGTTTGTTTCTTTGTTTCTTTCTTTCATAAAATCCTTCTGTTATTTTACTTTTATTTTCTTGTGTTTAATTGAACTAATACTTGAATATGTTCTTTCTCATAAAAGAGTCATATAATACAGATTAAACAGAATTCATCCTTGATGACTCCCAAGTCCCAGTGCTCCTCTAGAAAAAACCACTTTTAACAATCTGGGTGGGGATATCCTCCTAGACCTTTTTCTGTTTATGTCCAAAAGATACCAAATCTTCCCAAAGATTTTTGTGTCCATATAGAGCAGACAGTCTTTTCTGTTGTTTTCTGTGTGTTGTTAAATGAATGGTATCTGTCTGTAGGTAAGGCTCTGCTGTGTGCTTTTTTTTTTTTTTTTAACTCAAAAGTGTGTCCTGGAGATCTTCTTGTCAGTAAATATAGATCTGTTTTCTTTAATGGTGCATAGTATTCCAAAATCTAGAAAAGTGCATTTAGATCTTTCCTGCATCCTTTTTGTGTGTGTGCACGTGATTCCAGTTGGTGGCAGGGAAGCTCCTGGAAATGCCGTCTTGTGCCCCTGTGTGACCGTTTCCCTGTAGGGTATTTCTAGATTCTGTCATTGCTGGGTCTGAAGCATATCACGTTTTTTATTTTACTGGACACGGCCACACTGCCCTCTAGAAAGCCTGTCTGTGCGGGTTGCTACTCACAATGCCAGTAGTGAGCAGGAGGGTCTCTCCCCAACACCCCTGCCTCATAGGGTAGTGCCACCTTTGCCATTCTGACAGGGGAAAATGGTGTCTCTTGCCAATTACCAGTGAGCTTTTGACATTCCAATGGCCTATTGTCCCTCTTCTAAGAGCTTGCCCAGAGTTGTTGCTCATCTTTCTATGGGTTATTTGCCGTTTTCTATCACCTGCCCTTAAACACCCCCCCCCC